>OY812998.1:113778099-113780599 GCA_963681545.1 Germaria angustata | reverse complement strand
GTGCATGAATTTTTGGACAACTCTTCAAAGCACACATTTTTATTTAATCACATTCATGATCGAAATCAAAAACTTAGAGGCATTAATGCAAAAAGCATTAATGTGAAAAAGGCAAAAAATCAACAAGTGTACATTTATGCACAAGGTGCTGTGTGTTTATAGAATGGTTAGGCAACACGGTTGCCAGACTTAACAGTTTAATAGCATTTTTACGACGATACGCTGAAACAGATAATTAATCAAGAAATATATTTTTAAAATTATCCCGATTTTTACAATTATCATTTTGTAATTATATAGACATGTGTGTATATGTGTATACATGAAGGAGGTTATATTATAAGCAATGCGTTTTGTATTCTTATTTTTTGTTAAATACAGTAAAGTATTTTAAGCACTTATATATTAAACACTCTCACTGTCGCTCACAAAAATATAAATTAGCCTAAATCTACCACAGCTACAACGGTGGTCGTGTAGCCATGTAGCCGTGTTGTCGTGAAAATAATCATTTTCATATAAACGTGTAAAAATTTTGCGCTGTTGAATAAAATAATGTTGAAACGGGTGTATTTTATTGTACAAAGATTTTTTTTCTCACACTGAAACAAATAGATTTGTGGAATTTGCTTCGGTGCCGCCAAAAATTAAAAAAAGCACCAAAATTTAAAAAAAGCGCACCGCGCTCAGAAAAATACACTTAAAGACCCTTCTTTTTAAGTAATCTATGTACCAAACCAATAAAGCGGTATTATTCTTGGGAGTTAAAAACGACTTTAATTTCAGTAAAATTCAATAAAACAAACAAATTTGGCAAGGTTGAAGTATTTCTTATAAAAATAACAAGTTTTTTTGAATGAGTAAAAAATAATCCGATCTTTAAACGATTTTAAACCGAAAATTGCGATTTTTAAAGTTTATTGTAAAACCGACGTTTTTTGGTAACTTCGTATGGCATCCTTATTTCTCAACCACAATGTTTAACAACATACATACCTACACACTCAAGATTATGTGCCAGCATATATCATTGCATGATTTTTCTTAATATTCTTTGCAAAGAAAAGGCATGTTGAATAAATGCCATTCGTTTTTGTGTTTAATCAATGCAAACGCTCAAAATAGCTTGTGTGTTAAAAATCTTGCTTGAAAAATTCATATAGGCATTTTTGTATTTGCCTTCCTAATGATTAACACAAATAAAGATTATGAGCGTACGCGCATGCTTGCTTATGTGTTGGTGAATAATTGGACACAAAAAAGTTATGCATGAGTGAAGGCATAAAAAACGTGATTTTTGCCGGTCTCTGGTATGTATATTATTTCATTGTAACTAAAACCTCTTTAAAGCGTTTTCTTATTTACAACAGAACGCAAATGTTTCTTAATGTGTGAGTTTGTTTTGGTCTAGGTCTACTATCAAAACATTCAAGCATGTTTTGAATGTTCTACTTCAGTTTTAATGTTCTATAGAACCTTTGTTCTGTTCGGCTTTATTTTGTTCCAACATTGTTCTACTTCGGTTTTGTTCTATTCTTCAATGTTTTTACTGTTAAGCAAAACACATATCTTTGGAAGTATATGTTTTGAAATGAGAGAGTAATAAGCACACACTATTTGAAATTTAAGGAAATTGCTTGTAAGACATTTTTCGTATGCTTGTGCAGCTCTCTAATATATATATATATATATATATATATATATATATATATATATATATATATGTATATATATATATATATATATATATATATTTATATATACACATATATATATATGTATATATATATATATATATATATATATATATATATATATATATATATATATATATATATATATATATATATACATATATATATATGTGTATATATAAATATATATATATATACATATATATATATATATATATATATATATATATATATATATATATATATATATATATTAGAGAGCTGCACAAGCATACGAAAAATGTCTTACAAGCAATTTCCTTAAATTTCAAATAGTGTGTGCTTATTACTCTCTCATTTCAAAACATATACTTCCAAAGATATGTGTTTTGCTTAACAGTAAAAACATTGAAGAATAGAACAAAACCGAAGTAGAACAATGTTGGAACAAAATAAAGCCGAACAGAACAAAGGTTCTATAGAACATTAAAACTGAAGTAGAACATTCAAAACATGCTTGAATGTTTTGATAGTAGACCTAGACCAAAACAAACTCACACATTAAGAAACATTTGCGTTCTGTTGTAAATAAGAAAACGCTTTAAAGAGGTTTTAGTTACAATGAAATAATATACATACATACATACATATCTATGTACATACTTACATTCATATGTATGTAAATTGTATGAGAACTACATATAACTTCTTTTAGTTTTTTTTTATTATTTTTTCTTGAATGGCTGGAGTCCCTCAGGGTAGTGTGTTAGGCCCAATTTTATATACAATTTTTACATCGGATATGCCCTTAATAAATAATGTACTAG
>OY812998.1:113468099-113773099 GCA_963681545.1 Germaria angustata | reverse complement strand
TTTATGTAATATGTATCTCTATTTATATTTTGATGCAATTTACTTGTTGTTTCCTATCACTTAGGAGTAAATTTAATAATTAAAATAAAATTATAGGTTTTATTAAAGTTTTTGTTTTATTAAATTATAATTTATTTATATAGTAATTATAATTAAACTGTTGTACGATTATGTATTATACTTAAAGTGTTTGTTTTTAATTCTTATTTAATATAGAAAAATATATGTATATGCATTGCATTGCATTAGAATATAACACACACTTAAATATACACAAATTTAAATATATAAAACAAACTACTAACACAGTTAAGGGATTTCTTTCAATTAAATGAAGAGGAGAAAATTAATTAACATTAATGATTATTTAGGTGTATGTAATTATAATTTCGAGTTTGTTACTTCTGTCAGCATGTTATTTGTTACTTTAAACATCCTCAAGGACATTTTCAATTAATGTTTAGACTTATTTATTAAAATTTTAGATTATTTTTAATGAGATTGATCCTATATTAGATTACATTTCATTTATTATACTTTAAGCTTAAACGACCATTCCATTTGAATTAGATAGACTTCATTTATGTGACTTAATATTCAATCATATATTTGGTTTATATAAATTTAGGTATTATTTAGATTTCATGTTATTTGTAAAAGAAAAATCATAAAATTTCAAACACGAAAATGATTTTCAATCGTTTGTGCTAAATCTGGTTTATTCTTAATTAATCGATAGGATTTTTAAATAAAGAAAAGAAGTTCTGAGTCGACAGTAAAAAAAGACAGCAGTTCTGAACTCCTTGTAGGTATTTAAAACAAGACAAAGGAATTCTGTTCAATTGCCTTCAACGGCAACAAATATTGAAAAAAACTAAACAAATATATTGAAAATTTATTCTTATATACCAAAATGTTCGTGGCATTAATAAGAAGTTATCTGCATTATTTAATCAAATTTACTCATTTGACTATCATGCTATAGCATTTACTGAAACATGGCTTAATGATAATACATATATTGAACACGGAAATTTTTGCTGCTAAGTATACTATATATAGACGTGATCGTAACAATAACATAAAGGAAGGTGGTGTATTGATAGCAGTTTCTAGCCTGCTCACTTCCAAAGCTTTGTCGTTTACGTCTTTTCTGGATATTGAATTTATGACTGTTTTGACAAAATTTAACATAAGAGAATTTTCGTAGCGTGTTCGTATATCCCTTCTAATTCACCTGAAATAACTTACCAGAAACACTCAGACGCTATCTCCTCCGTTGTGCGAATGTCTAATCACATTGATACTATCATTGCAGTTGGTGATTTTAATATGCCTATTATTTCCTGGAACCGTTCTACTGATAATGGTTAATTCACGCCCTATAAATCTGGCGCCAATGAGAAATACACTGAGTTTATTGATTGCTTACTAGATGTGAATCTTTATCAGATGAATGGCATCTATAACGATAATATTAAATTTTTAGACCTGGTTTTTGTAAATGATTATGTTGACACCTCTGTTCTTCGCACTGATTCATTCACTTTGCCAGAAGACCGCTATCATCCTATAATTTTAGTAAGTTCATGTTTTTCATTATATACATCTCATTCTGCGGAAAAATCGATAGTCAATAGCTTATGCTTCAAAAAAGGGAATTATAGCAGGGTAACTTAGCTACTTTATACTGACTGGAGCAGTTTACTGTCAATTTCTAACTTTGAAAACAAAGCTGATGTCATCGATCATATTATTATGAGTTTCTACAAGGGATATATTTGATCTTGAACCAATGTTTTCCAAAAAAAAAACCTGTTCAGATTCCTTTAGACCGCCATGGAATACTAAAGCTCTTTCTAAAATTAAAAATAGCAAAAATAAATATTATAAAAAGTATAAAATCAGCAGCGGACTTTGGTAAATACTCAGTTGCTCGTGCCGAATATAACAAATAAAATCAGAATTGCTATAACAGCTATATCGTCAAAATTAAAAACAACCTTAAGAAGAATCGTTTCACAATTTTATAAATTTAAAAAGAAAATCTACTTCTTTCCACCTACAATGAAGTTAAATGAAAATGAATCAGATGAGGATGCTGAAATAAGTAACTCGTTTACAGATTTCTTTTCATCTACTTATGCCAATGATCAAATTAGAGACACTGGTCTACTACCATGCTCAAATTATGGAAGTCAGTCTATCTTAATCCCTTTTATAGATGAATTGTCTGTTCTTAACGGTTTAAAGAAATTGAAATTTTCCTACAACAGTGGATCGGATAAAAAACATGGTTTGCAGTATTTAAAATACAAAATACAAAATACTTGCTGATCGTGTATTTAAAATACAAAATACAAAATACTTTCAGGATATGTATTTAAAATACAAAATACAAAATACTTAAAAATCTGTATGTATTTAAAATACAAAATACGTATTTGTATTTTAAATACGTATTTCAAATACATGTATTTTAAATACTGCCCAGCCCTGCGTATTCTACATCTGACCTATGCGCCCGTGTTATCTAACACAGGCTTGTATTATTTTTTTTTATCGGATGCTTTATATATATATATATATATATATATATATATATATATATATATATATATATATATATATATACATACATATATATATATATATATATATATATATATATATATATATATATATACACATATATATATATATCAGAGACCTGCAACCGGTGATTAAAAAAAAATCAGATTAATCAAACACTCAAAAAACATGTCATTTTCGCTCAAACGTTCAAATATGCGTTTATCAACATTGTGTCTATTCTATTTTATGCTAAGCAAAATAAGGGTTGTTTGCGAACATGTAAATTTAATCTGTTGCCGCATGCCAGCTATTCAGTTTGAGTGTTTAAAAACTGTGTGTGCATGAATTTTTGGACAACTCTTCAAAGCACACATTTTTATTTAATCACATTCATGATCGAAATCAAAAACTTAGAGGCATTAATGCAAAAAGCATTAATGTGAAAAAGGCAAAAAATCAACAAGTGTACATTTATGCACAAGGTGCTGTGTGTTTATAGAATGGTTAGGCAACACGGTTGCCAGACTTAACAGTTTAATAGCATTTTTACGACGATACGCTGAAACAGATAATTAATCAAAAAATATATTTTTAAAATTATCCCGATTTTTACAATTATCATTTTGTAATTATATAGACATGTGTGTATATGTGTATACATGAAGGAGGTTATATTATAAGCAATGCGTTTTGTATTCTTATTTTTTGTTAAATACAGTAAAGTATTTTAAGCACTTATATATTAAACACTCTCACTCTCACTGTCGCTCACAAAAATATAAATTAGCCTAAATCTACCACAGCTACAACGGTGGTCGTGTAGCCATGTAGCCGTGTTGTCGTGAAAATAATCATTTTCATATAAACGTGTAAAAATTTTGCGCTGTTGAATAAAATAATGTTGAAACGGGTGTATTTTATTGTACAAAGATTTTTTTCTCACACTGAAACAAATAGATTTGTTGAATTTGCTTCGGTGCCGCCAAAAATTAAAAAAAGCACCGAAATTTAAAAAAAAGCGCACCGCGCTCAGAAAAATACACTTAAAGACCCTTCTTTTTAAGTAATCTATGTACCAAACCAATAAAGCGGTATTATTCTTGGGAGTTAAAAACGACTTTAATTTCAGTAAAATTCAATAAAACAAACAAATTTGGCAAGGTTGAAGTATTTCTTATAAAAATAACAAGTTTTTTTGAATGAGTAAAAAATAATCCGATCTTTAAACGATTTTAAACCGAAAATTGCGATTTTTAAAGTTTATTGTAGAACCGACGTTTTTTGGTAACTTCGTATGGCATCCTTATTTCTCAACCACAATGTTTAACAACCTACATACCTACACACTCAAGATTATGTGCCAGCATATATCATTGCATGATTTTTCTTAATATTCTTTGCAAAGAAAAGGCATGTTGAATAAATGCCATTCGTTTTTGTGTTTAATCAATGCAAACGCTCAAAATAGCTTCTGTGTTAAAATCTTGCTTGAAAAATTCATATAGACATTTTTGTATTTGCCTTCCTAATGATTAACACAAATAAAGATTATGAGATTAAAGATTATATATATATATATATATATATATATATATATATATATATATATATATACATATATATATATGTGTATATATAAATATATATATATATACATATATATATATATATATATATATATATATATATATATATATATATATATATATATATATATTAGAGAGCTGCACAAGCATACGAAAAATGTCTTACAAGCAATTTCCTTAAATTTCAAATAGTGTGTGCTTATTACTCTCTCATTTCAAAACATATACTTCCAAAGATATGTGTTTTGCTTAACAGTAAAAACATTGAAGAATAGAACAAAACCGAAGTAGAACAATGTTGGAACAAAATAAAGCCGAACAGAACAAAGGTTCTATAGAACATTAAAACTGAAGTAGAACATTCAAAACATGCTTGAATGTTTTGATAGTAGACCTAGACCAAAACAAACTCACACATTAAGAAACATTTGCGTTCTGTTGTAAATAAGAAAACGCTTTAAAGAGGTTTTAGTTACAATGAAATAATATACATACATACATACATATCTATGTACATACTTACATTCATATGTATGTAAATTGTATGAGAACTACATATAACTTCTTTTAGTTTTTTTTTATTATTTTTTCTTGAATGGCTGGAGTCCCTCAGGGTAGTGTGTTAGGCCCAATTTTATATACAATTTTTACATCGGATATGCCCTTAATAAATAATGTACTAGATGCAACCTACGCTGATGATACGGCGGTGTTAGCTGCTGACGCAGACTCGAATGTTGCATCACAATATCTTCAAAGAGAGCTTGATGAAATAGGAATTTGGTTAAATAAATGGAAGTTAAAAGTCAACACCGAAAAATCTTTACACGTGACGTTTACTTTGCGTCGTGGAAACTGCTCACGTGTCTCAATTAACAACAGTGATATTCCGCAATCTGACACAGTCAAATATTTAGGTCTGCACATCGATCGCAGGCTTACATGGAAAAACCACATTAAAGCTAAGAAGCAACATCTTAACTTGAAATTCAAGCGCCTATTTTGGTTACTAGGTACCAAATCCAAACTAAGTCTCGAGAATAAGATAATTTTATACAAAGTAATGCTAAAACCAGTGTGGACATATTGTATACAGTTGTGGGGAACGGCCAGCAATTCTAACATTGAAATTCTACAGAGGTTTCAGTCGAAAACATTGAGGTCCTTAGTCAACGCTCCATGGTTTGTATCAAACAAAACAATTCATGATGACTTATCAATTCCGATGGTTAAAGAAGAAGTTAAAAAATATAGCGAAAATTACTTGGAGAGGCTGAGTAACCATTGTAACCCATTGGCAATAATGCTATTAGATGACACAAACGAAGTAAGAAGACTGAAAAGGAACCACGTATTAGACTTGCCATTTAGAACATAATCAATTATACATAAAAAAAAAAAAAAAAAAAAAAAAAAAAATTCTTTGTACATATATGTAAATATTAATATAGATTAAACTTTAAGATTTTTTTTTTTTTTTTTTTTTTTTTTTTTTTTTTATATATAATGTATTATAAATTTTTGAAATAACTTTAACAATTTTTGTTCTTGTATATTGTTGTTCTTATTGGAGTTCAACAATGAATGTTATTTTATTACTCCTTATTTTATAAAATTTACTTATTATCCTTGGATAGATTGTAAATAAAATGAGAGAAAAAAAAAAAAAATTTTTTTCTTGAATGTGTTGTGAACGAAAAGAAAAACATGCGCGCACACAAGTTTTTTAACACGCATCATCTACATACTTGTGTGTATGTGTGTGTATGGTTTAATTTGTTGTTTTACCATCTCAGTAATTCTTTCAGTAGCCTGAGTAGGAAATGTTCTATTGTACTTGGTGGTTCTGCTATCATTTACCGTATTTTTAATTCATTGTCGGTATTTGTTTGGATATTCTAGTTGTTCTGAAAACACAAGCACTGTAGAGAATAACTTTTCAAATGCTGTTTGGTTTGTTTTGGTCAGATTCATGTTTTGTTATTTTTGTGTTGTTATTTATGCTTACACTGAAATACTGTGTTTGGAAGTAGTGTACAATAGAACACAGAACTTTTAGAATATTTTGTGCAGCTCTCTAATATATATATGTGTGTATATATATATATATATATATATATATATATATATATATATATATATATATATATATATATATATATATATATATACATATATATATATATATATATATGTGTATATATATATATATATATATATATATATATATATATATATATATATATATATATATATGTATGTATGTATATATATATATATATATATATATATATATATATATATATATATATATATATATATATATATATATATATATAAAGCATCCGATGAAAAAAAATAATACAAGCCTGTGTTAGATAACACGGGCGCATAGGTCAGATGTAGAATACGTTAGTCATTTTGCAATTAAAATATATGAATTAAATATAATTTTTGATAAATGATTTAAATCTATCAATAAATTTTATGATATGACAGCACAATGGATTAGCTGCTTTCCAATTACTTCTACTACTTCCCAATGTATTCACAGAATGTGTTTAGGAAAAACGCCATTGATATAGGATCAATCTCATTAAAAATAATCTTTGTATTAATGTACATACACACACATTTACACGCTGCTCGCAGAAGTAAACAAACCACAGCAAAGATCTGTAAACTTTCGAGCACACACAAGTGTCCACGCTCCCCTCCCTTCATTTTATGTTCCCCACCAAACGAACTAACAACCGACCGATCCAACAAAACGAAATGTACACAAACAACACATTTATACGCTGCTCGATAAATAAACAAAGCACAAACCAAAATCATTTGATTTCACAACAACAACAAAAACAGCAGCGGCATTTGCAAACCAACAACAACAGCGACATGACAAAAAAAAGTCTAAAATATCATGCTCTAAAATATTTATTTCCTTAACTACATAAAACTTTTATATACAGACATATAATTTTTTTAATGTAATTCGAAACAAAACATATTACCAAAACCGAGTAACATATAAAAATTGCTAAAATATGTTTTAATATATGTAAGTAAAAGTGGATGAAAGTTGACAAACATTTTACGGAGTTATTGCAAATGTCGTAAATTCGATTTGGTTGTTCCACTTATAAGTTCCAATAGTGACTAGTCCACTTCCCATTTGGTATATTAAGGCATTGCACTCCACTTAAACCTTTACCTACTGTGGACAAAATCCTTCACAGAATCCATGTATGTCTAAAGTTGACTTTGCAGGATTTACCGCAAATCTTTACTCTAAATTCAATTTGGTAGTTCCACTTATGGTTTCCAATAGCGACCAGTCAATTTCCATTGCATGACACCTCTCCGATTTGCAATTGTGGCCAAAATCCTTCACAGAATTAATGTATATCTAAAGTTGAGATTGCAGGACTTATTGTCAATCTCCTAAATTCAATTTGGTAGTTTCACTTATGGTTTCCAATAGCGACTAGTCCAATTTCCATTTTATATGAAGTGGTATTACATGCCACCTCTCCGTTTGGCTACTGTGGCCAAAATCCTTCACAGAATCCATGTATGTCTAAAGTTGAGTTTTCTGGACTTATTGTCAATCTCCTAAAATCAATTTAGTAGCTCCACTTATGATTTCCGATAGTGACTAGTCCATTTCCTGTTTCTATTTGGTATATAGTGGCATTGCGTGCCACTAAAGCGTTTGGTCCATATTTAAGTTAAGTTTTCCAAAATTAATGCAATTTCGTAAATTAAATTTGCTATGATAGTGATTACGGCAAGACTGGCCCTGTGTCTCGCCCTTTGGGGTCATTAATTTCACCTTCCGGACAGAAGTTACTTTAAGAAGCTTTCGTATCACTCCAGAAACTTTGACTATCGCTTGGCGCCGTCTTCCTATACTACAACCACACGAAGCTCTACTATCTCCTTCTTCAACGTCATACATTATCAGTGAAATATATATGTACATATATTATATCCCGTAGTTCCTCTAAGGAATATAGGGCCTCAACAAAGTTCTTCCAATCAGCACTTTCATTTGCAATATGTTTTATTTCACTAAACATTCTGCTAATGTCGGGTGGCTTTTTAAGCGTATGGCCAATCTAGCGCCACTTACGTCTACGTATCTCCAACTGGATGGGTATTTGGTAGGTGGTATTGCAAATATTGATGTTACTTATTTTTTCAGGCCAGAATATTCGCATATGCTGATGGGTTTGGGTGCATCATTCCAAGATTCACTTCCATACAGCAATACAGACTTCACGTTTGAATTAAAGATTCTGAGTTTGGTGTTGGTAGATAACTGGGTGGATCGCCATAAAATATTTAAAATAGCAAAAGCTCATCTCGCCTTGACCAATCTGGTTTTCACATTCTAAAATGAGCCGCCGTTTGCTGTAATAGTGCAATCCAAATAACAAAAAGAAGCTACACATTATACAGGTTGGTGCCGCAAAAGGAATGGCTGTGTAGTTGATGCATTTATGCGCAATGTTTTGGTATTTTTGGTTTAATTTTCAGTCCTACTCTTGTGAACATTTCCTCTATCGTACAGAATTTTCTTGCATGTCTGTTAGGAAGTAGGCAAATATCATCTGCGTAATTGAGGTCCTCTAAATATCCCTGCAGTCACCAACTTACGCCTCTATTGGTACGAGTGTCATCTGACATAATGACGTAAAGGACGATATTAAACAATTGAGGTAACAATACACAGCCCTGTCTAACGCCCTTCCTGACTACAATTATGCCGCCAATTATAATTTCGTACAGTACTCGGCAATTGGCCTCACAGTAAAGACTCTTTTAGAGCTCTATTATTTTCTCCGGGACACCCTTGCACCGTAAAACCGCCAATACAATGCTGCTTGTTCTTATCGCAACTCACCACAAAACGATGTGGATTATCTGCTGTTTATAATGCTTACAATTACCTTATATAGCATGCTAATCGACGTTATCCCTCTCCAGTTCTGGTATTTGATGAGATCCCCTTTCTTAGGCACCTTAACAATGACACCTTCCATAATTTTTGGATAATAGGACGAAGCAACTATGCGCTGATGTTGGGTGATAATTCAAAGAACTGATATATTATCATTGTCTGGGGCTTTGTTGGGTTTTAATGTTTTTATGCCCATAACAATATCCGTCAGGTGTAGGCATGGGGTCGGGATGTCATTCTTTACGGAGCGGGTGGTACATTTGTTGCGGAGCTTTCTAGTATTTCGGTGCAATAATTTGTCCATATTTCTAGCTGTTCTTGTTTACACCTTGTGATACTTCCATCCGGTCTCTAAAGCAGTTTGCTGGCGAATGGTGTTTTGTGGGTTAGTAGCTTAGTAGATAGTGGTCCCTGCTACAATATGTTTCGGCAACATCTTGCGCCTCACCTCAATGTTATTCACTTACGCTTGTCTTGCCTTGTGCTGCGTTTAACCATACGATTCATTTTTCCTTTCTGCTATTAGGGACCACGTGATGTCAGAAATTCACTTTTTATGGTCCTTTTTCCTGTGGCCTAAAAGTGTCTACTAGATTCAAGAAAATGTATTTCGCAATATCCTAATCTTTCAGCTGCATGTGGTTGTGTGAAACTAAGGCGCTAGAGAGATTTCCGATATATGCCGGGGATAAGTTTGGCTGTTCTAACTTTGTGATGTCCAGTTTTATGTTCTGTACGGTGTTGTGAGGTTGTCGGATAGCTGTAATTTAGCGACGGACAGTAGCAATAAGAATGTGGTGGTCACTTGCAGCATTTGCTTCTCTTCTATTTTTCACGTCCTCGCCACTTTCTGCTGATTAGGGGACACACAAGTCACTTTATGGCTACGTTTGTAAGGGAGTAGGGTTCCAACAATAACGTGGTCGCTTGTAGTGCACGATTAGTCATATAAAACTAATTTAAAATGAATGATTATATAGCCTATTTGAGAGTTAAATTAACTTTCAAAGTATTTAGTTAATTTTTATGTATGTATACATAAATATTGCATTTATTAAATTCATTATTCGAGATATTCTCCAAAATATCAAGCAAAATAAAAAACAAAATTTATAATAACATTATTTATTAAATATTTTATTGTTTGTTGTTGTCTTAGCCGAGTATATGCCTGCATTTCATTGGCGGTAACCAAATCAATTCAAACTCAGGTACTTATACTAAAATCAACAAATATGGTATGAGAATTCCACAGAATTCAATCATATTTTTCTATTTGTAAATAACAAAACATATAAGTATAAAGGCCCGGTTAGCCGAACGTTCACGTTAGCTAATGTAAGGAACGTTTGTTTTTGGCATATGAAATCAATGCAAATGCTTATCCAAATTAAATGTCACGTTGACGGAACGGCTGAACCTGTATGTAGAATTTCATAACGTTTTTACGTGACATTTGTATACCAGTGATGGGACTATTATTTTGTTGAGTTGTATTGTGGCCCAAATTCCCTTCCGGTACTTTTATTGATATATGTAAATTATTAAGGATCTAATACAACTTTAATAAAATTTTCGAATTTTTAAAGTCTAAAAATGTAATCTTGAGATAATAATGCGCATCAAGAGACTTAAAAAAAAAACAAGTAAATACCATTGAATGCAAATAAAATCTTAGATTGAATTATAAATCCAATTATATATAACAGTTAATTATTTTGAATATAAAAGTTAATATACGCGTATAAACATATATATTTGTTATTTTGCCACTTGCATACTACATATCATGCATATGTACATATATTACAAATTTGCTAGTCAAAAGTTTTGTTACGTATACATTGTGAAGTAAGTACAAATTTATATACACATAATAAATATATGGACGTACAATTGTACGTTTATTCTTAAAATTTTAATTTTTACACAAACTTTTCAAAATATCAACTTTTTTCTTTCAAAAAGTACTTAGTATAGTTTTGGTACGTTTTATGTATAAGCATGAATTATACGAAAGTTTTCAAATACCATCTCTATTATGAACAGCTGACTGTATATTTATTGAAAAATTTTAATTCTTTTCATTATATATATTTACCAAATTTAAAAAGCAAACATCAACAAATAAGTCTTGGAACTCCATTGAAAATTTTCTTTATTTAATTTTTTATAATAAACAGGAATATTAATTTGATTTTTTTAGAAAAAAAAAATTACACAAAGTAGCGTTGTACAACGTTTTGTTTTTGTTTTGTTGACATTCGACACGTTTTGAAAGATTCATTAACCGCACAAACGTGCGTACGTTAAAGTACGGTACGTTTTTCTAACATCAACGTTCGGCTAACTAGGCCTTAAAAGCTTTAGAAAGTCTTTATACAAACACAACACAAAAAACCAAAATAATCGACTTGCGTCTTTTTATTTTTGCTTAGAAACAATAAATTATTTATTATAGTTTTTCAAATTAGTTGAAAAATATGTTTTTTCAACCGGAGTAATGTTACACTATTTTTGTGTGCAAAAGACATATGTAATTTTTTGAACAAACATTGTTCACAAACGCAATTAATGTTTTATTTACTATACGTTGTGCCACGCTTGAAGCCTAGTACGGACTTATTCCTGAAATTCACGTTTGAAATTTTACATTTATTTTAACATGGAAAAATTATTTTGTGGATTTGTGTGTAGAATTTTATATTGTTTACACACAAATTTATTAATTTTTAAATAACAATAAGAAAATAAACTTGAAATTAATTACAAAGCACAAACAATAAGAAATGTCGAAAATTCCATGACCAAACATTTCAATGAACATTAATTTTTGTTTCAATTGACGGAAAAACTCTATACTAATGGGCAATAAATGTCAAAAATTCCATAAGCTTTCTTTTTGGAACTGCGTACGAGCAAACAGAAAAATTAAATTTTTTTACAAACAATTCTTATGGTAACGTGAAATTCAGGTAGAACTCCGTACAATGGTTTAGGAAATAAAAAAAAAAAAAACTATAACAAATGCCTAATCTATAATTCTAGTTCTTCGTCTTCTGTCATTATTATTAATAAATACCCATCTCTACCACTATCCTTTCTCCCCCTGCCCTTTTACTCAAAACACACAAACACGATATACGCGTCAAGAATAAACTTTTAATGAACCCCAAGTGAGCTCAACGCTGCCTTAGTCCACCGTTTGTTCGCCAACCTAACTTATCCATTCCGATTATTTTTCTACGTTCGCCCCACTAGATCCTGCCTGCGATCCCTTCAACCTTTTTGATGGGCAGAATTGTTCGTCTACACACAGAAAAACTAGAAGCGAACAATGAAAATTCACACATAATTTCACTGTTGTTGGTCAGAGGGACTTCTAGGGTTAAAGGAGAAATGATAAAAATGAAAAGTATGTTTCTATCAGTACCCCAGGCAGATTAAAATTATATATTATATTGTAGATATTGAAAAATGTCAATTTATGAATGTATTTTAACTCGATGAGATCATAAATAAAAAAATTTTGAAAGTAATGAGAGGAAAATACTAGAGAAAAAATTAAAATTTGAAAAAAAATCAAATAAATAATGATTCTAAATCGCACATACGCAATGAAAAACAGTACAAAAATAAAGAAAAAGGAATGTAGGAAACAAATAGCAAAACAAAAATTGCACCAAAAATAATGAGCCAACACAAGAAAATGAGATGTATTATTGAGTACAAAAAACACAAATGTTTTCTTAAATATTGTTCTTTTCAAATATGTATACAAGTGTTATTTTTAGAAAAAAATGAATTTCAAAATTTTCTCTCATCTATTTCATTTTAGAAAGTTTAATTCATACGAACACAACGTGAACTTTAGTATAAAAATATTTATAATTATGCATTAAAATATAATTTAGTATAATATTTCAAAGAAAATTGTGTGATATATAAAAATTTCAATAATAAAAATAGTTTTTGTAATAATTTTCAGTTTGAAGCAAAATCTTTCAAACAAATAATGAGAAAAATTAAAAAAAGTTTAGTTTATTAAATATTAAAATTATATAATTTATTAAAATAAATAGAAAATTTTTTAATAGTATATAAATTCAATTATTTAAAAAGAAATTAACAAACATGTGTTCAATGTCAGTGTTGTGTCCACTATGTGCCCAAACAAGCTTCTCAAGTATAGACGCTCTACGTTGCAGTCTAATTAAGGCCGCTAATGGGCCATTAGCATGTCCCATATGTCACGAATTGTTTTTAGGTTTGGATAAATTGACAATACACTTGTTTAGTCATACAAATATAATGGATTCTGCTAACAGCAATTCTAATGACACCACAAAAATAACAAGTGATAACCAAAATATAAAAAATATTGAAAATGCAAGAGCACCGCAGATTAAAAATTATAATAATAGCAGCAACTGTAAAGATACTCAAATACAACAAACACAATTTATTGATGAGGTGAATAACGGTGATACACACCACGTTGTGGAGAAAAACATGATAAAAATGCAAAAGGTAGCAGCCAAAGCAGACAATATAATTATAAACAAGTCAAATTCAACTCAACAGCATCATCAGCATCAACAAGTTGTAACGACTCTCAAAAGAGATGATGAGGAATCGACGGAAACAAACAATTTAGCCCAATGTGATATTTGCGAATTTACTTTTCGTAATGAAGAATTAAGAAACATGCACATACGTTTAGTACATCAAAATTTTGAATACCACAAAGACATGAATGACAACTGTAAAAATAGAACTTTAACGCCCGCTACGTCATCACAAACTGACGGTAAAAATTTCAAGTGCCATTTATGCGCCAAAACATTTAAAATGAAAGGTTCCCTAAGAGTTCATTTAAAAGTTGTACATTTAATGGGTCTACCCTATATCAATAATACGCCAAAATTAACAATATGTGACCGTATACGACACAAAGAAAATAAAATTGCTAAATCGGCTAATCCGACCATTAATAACATTCAAATTCAAAAGGAAAATGCAGTTACAGCCTCACCTACCACAGATTTGAAAAGCTCAGCGAATTGCAACAACCTCTTCAACATATCACCGGTTAACTTTATGCCAACATTAAACTCAATACCATCCGCTTCGAATATTAGTGTTGTTAATTTAAATTCACCATTAGAATTTCAACACAATAAATTGGATAATTCAACACTTTCGACATCAAACGTTTTATTAGTATATAATGCGTCAGGTGCTGCCGAGTTGGAATCGAATTTAAATTCAACATCTAATAATGTTAATCCAAATACAGCTGCAGGCATAATGACAACTGCACTCCAACACAAGGACTTGACTCCAATGTTGTCTTGTAGTACAGCCAATGTTACAGAAAATCCAAAAATCTGGGAATGCGATGTTTGTTCCAAGGCCTTTACCACTAAATATTTTCTTAAAAAGCATAAACGACTCCACACGGGTAATATAAAACTTTTTCCGAACATAGTTGTTTATTAGCGATATTAATTTTTTTATATTTGTAAAAAAAAAACTTTATTGTACATGATTATACGGTGAATGGGCCTTGCCTTTAAGTACGAAAGTATAGTTGTATTCAATGTATACAGTATGTTAATTCAGGAGGGACCGTTATCAAGCATTGCTAGTTTCCTCTCATACACATCTAATACATAATTTATAGATCAGGTCCAGTCTTACACTGATCTCATCTTTAGTTCAAGGACATTTTCTATTTTATCATCCTGTTCAATAAAGTGGGAGCTTCTATGATTGAAGAGGTATGAGGATAGGGTCATATTGTAATTGTTCTCACCATTCTTTCCACTGAATCATGTTTCAATATAAGAGGGAATAATTCAAAATCTAATGGACTTCAGGTGAAATCTCGTATCTCCTTTGTCGCTCTTGATGAGTTTTTATTTTAAAGGACACCGTTTTTCTTTGGCTGTCACTGTAAGTAAGCTGCCGCGGCATTCCATAAAGTGTTCCGAAATCTACTAAATACTTTTGAGGGACGTATATCCATTCCCATTTTAGCTATTAGTCAATTCATCAGGTATACGAGTATAAAAAATTTGTTATACGAGACTTCTTAAGGTTATATAAATAATAGAAATTACAGAATAAGTAGAGGAAGTTTTACCACAACATACAAACATCGTTCATAACTAGAAAATATGACGGATAAAGAATACGATATTCATGGTACTCTTCTACAAATGAATCTTAGAATTATTAATAATAATGATGTTGAAACAAAACCAGTCCAAATGATGGACTCGGGTGTGGATGAGGTATTTGGCGGAACATGAAACGTGCTCATATTCCCCCAGGCTAGTAGTCAAATTTACTTTGCCTGTCATTTCTACATATGAAATACATTGAAAATAAACATCATTTTTTAACAAAGTCTAATGAGATTTGAACCCGAGCGCGTAACGAAAAATCATGTTCACAGTTTAGTTTATGACACTAGAAAACAACTCTCTCTAACTTTGATGAAGTCTACCAATATTTGGTGCAGTTCTAGCAGTGCACCCGCTATGGTTATTAGCGGATTACTTTTATTTAATTTGATTAATTCCTCATCGCATGATAAAAAACTTACACTAACAAATTAAATATGTTTATAATAATGTTTGTATTAAGAAATTGTTTTTTGCGTAATTATTTTTTCTTTTTTTAGTTTGTATCACTTTAATTTTTTGATTTTAAAATTTTTTAAAAATTTTTTTGATTGTAAATAGAATTTAGATATATCCCTGAAACAGATATCCATAGTTATAGCGAAATATTGGATTAATAAATATTATAGTTAAATTTTATAATTATTATACCTTCAGCGTGATTAATTCACTTCAAATAACAATGCTTCATAAAGCGGTTTAACTTGTTATGAATTAGACTGTATATACGAGTACATATCCTTATTTATTTACTTTTTTAACTTTATTTATGCAAATATTTAAAATTAATGTTGATATTATACGTATATATATATATAAATATATATATATATATATATATATATATATATATATATATATATATATATATATATATATATATATATATGTATATATATATATACTAGCGGACCAGGCAAAATTCGCCTCGCCCCAATTTTAAGCCTTCAGACAAACTTTCTATTTTTTAATTTGAAAAGCCATTAAGGAATAATTTCAAACAAAATTTTATACAAAAACTCGATTTTCGATTTTTCCAAGACATAAATAAGATAGAAATAATTTTAACTTGTATAATTAACATTTTATAAATTTTAGGTGAAATGCCCTACACGTGTGAATTATGTGCGCGAACTTTTACATTTCAACAATCTTATCACAAGCATTTACTTTATCACAGTAATGAAAAGCCTCATGTCTGCTCAACGTGTGGTCGAGCTTTTAAAGAACTTTCGACTCTACATAATCACGAGAGGATACATAGTGGCGAAAAGCCATTTAAGTGTGAAATTTGTGGTGGGTATTTATAAGACACATTATATTAAGCATTATTAGAAAGATTTATAATCACTTGCTTGCAGACAAGAATTTTCGCCAACGTGTCTCATTTCTTGTCCATACTCGCATACACACCGGCGTTATGCCTTACAAATGTGAAATATGTCAACGTAGTTTTCGTTACAAAGTTTCACAGCGCACTCATAAATGTCTAGCGAATTCAATAGAAGAATCAACAACTGTGAATGACGAAAACACAATCGATAAAATATCTGAAAATTTCATTAAAGCATTTTTGGAAACCTCTACCCAAGTGGATACTCATTTAAATCAATCACAGAATTCACCAGCAAGCAATGAAATTGCCACGATAAGTGAAAAAGCATCGTCGTTAAATGAACAACAAGCGTTGCTTACAAAAACTATCGATGACATTGTGGTGGAGTCATGTAATAGAATGGGTATTGGAAGTGATGCGTTTGCAGCCGAACAGATTGCGAGTATAAATGATGGCTCAATGTCGCCATCACAGAAATTACAAAATATGAGTTTATATTCACCACAACTGGTGACACCCGACTTAAATTGTATTGAAGGAGATTTGACAAGATTTTTCTTGGAAAATTCTCAAGTTGAAAGCAATTTGTTGTGAAAGTTAGTCAATGTATTTTTATTTTATAATTGTTGTAAATTCATACGTTTATATTTTAATTTTATTGATCGTATTTTAATATGCAAAAATTGTTAAGTATAAGAAAGTAAATGTGCATTAATATATAATAATTATAATTTTAATTAATGATTTTAGTTTGAATTGGAAATGATCAGTGTTTACGAAATTGATTTAATTTTGTAAATAATTGATTTAATGAGAGTTTGCTTTCGCAATTAATTTTATTAGAAAATTTTCGAACATTGTTATATACGTGGTCTGTTCAATAGAAGAGGTGAATTTTCATTTTTCTCAAAAAATGTTTATTCATCAATTTATATTTTTTCCGCCTCAAAGTATTCCCCCTTAAATTTAATACACTTGTGCCAGCGGTTTTTTCTAGTCCCCAAGCACTCCTTTTTTGATATGGCTTTGAGCTCTAAGAGCGATTCGGTTTTTATCTCATCAATGGCTGCAAAACGCCGTCCTTTCATGGGTCTCTTCAATTTTGGGAACTAAAAATGTCGCAGGCGGTCCAAATCTGGTGGATACGATGGCGGAAGCATGATTACGGTATTCTTTTCGATGAAACAATTACAAGCAAGCAATGACGAGTGAGCAGATGCATTATCGTGAAGCAAAACCCGTGAATAGTTTTGCCACAATTCCGTATGGCCAGTTTTTGATGTAATAGAGCTTCCAGGAGGAGCGTTGTCATTCACATGTTCTCGACCTTATTTGAAAAGCTTGTACCAGTTGTAAACATTTTTCAGACTTAGCGTACAATCACCATATGCCACTCTCAACATTTTAAGTGTTTTTTGAGGACTCTTAAATCCATTTTTTTATACAAAATTTTATGCAAATTTTTTGATCTATTTTTTTCCACAGCTGAAAATCGCCGAACAAGCAAAACACGTCTATCTGTTATGCCTCTCATAAACAAACTAAATAAACACAAAAAAATCGCATGCACGTATCCCGAGAAATTTCAAAACTCACTTTTTCTATTGAACAGCCCACGTACTCCAGGATGGGACGCATTGAACCAATCATTCATTCGTCTGAAATAAACCCTGATCAGGCGTTTATAACCTGGAAATTCTAAAATGAATTACATAGGTAAAACCTGCTGTTAATTAATAGCTAAACTGATCGACTAAGTTCTATTTAAGCACTAAAATAGAACAGATAATGTCATAATTTCTTAAGAAGTTTAATGCAACTATAAAAGTAAATCCATTCATTAAAAGCAAAAGGTAATAAATACCCTATGAATTTTCATTTGAAAGTAACCCTTACTTAATTACATAATAATGGTTGTTATGTAGGGCTATTATGATGTATAAATTAATATTAAACATGGTAACTATAGTTAGCCTGTGTTTTATTGATAAAACGTTTCATTCAAAATAAATGCTCAAACGAAAAAATTATTGTCATATGAAAGGAGTTCAGTAAAAATATAGAAAATATATTTTCCATTACTTTTTTAAAATTAATTTCATAAAATGGACGAGCAAATGATTAAGAAAGCTATGGAAGCCATGCATTGGAGTACAAAATCTGCAATGCCTATGGCTAACAAGGAAAACCAGTTGCTTTTACAAGCTTTAGCGGAGCTAAAGGATAAGAAAGATCAAATCATAGAGAAACAACAGCAAACAGAAGAAAGACTAAAAAAATTGCAGCAACATTCCACAAATGCCGAAGAAACAATTAGTCATAATTTGGTGAGTTTGTACCGAAAGGAATCATACACGTATATCACAAATTTTACTATATTTCCTACAGAAACTGCTAGATGCCTTTCAGTCCGAAGTAAGGACAGAGTCCCATTTACATAAAGTAGCATCGAGACAGCATGCAAAACTCAAGGAAGAACTGAGATGTGTTTCTAAGGAGTGGCAAAATTTTAAAAAGTTTATTGACACCACTGAGAGTAAGTAAATTTCAAGATTAATATAATCGAATGATAAGAAAATATCATGCTTTGATTTTATTTGTAATTAACCACAAGATGAAGTAAGCAAGCGTACCCAGTGTATTGACAATCTGACTAATCGCATTAAATGGGCCAAAACTGCTTTGGTGGAGTGGCAGCAGGCCATGGAGGACGGTAGTAAGGGATATCAACTTATCGAAATGTACTACAAGGATGATCAGCAAAAAGCTAAAAAGCAAAATTATAAAAGACTTCAGTTAAACGATGAAGTTGAACGCCACCGCAAAAAACTTATAAGCCTATATGAAGATCAAAAGACATTGGAATATAACCTCGAGAGTACGGCGAATTTATATCGTACCGCCCACGCTGAAAGGCGTCAAATGGTGGAAACATGGAAGATAGCAGTTCAAAAAATGTCCCAAAGGGAAAATGATATACGACAAAGTGAGGCAGCCTTAATGGAATGCCGCCGGAAGGTGGAACTTAAGATAGAGGAATATAACAAGCATGACAACCAGCTGAATGAAATTATAGAAAATAATCGCGAAGTAGAAGCAGCCATAGAATTGTTGAATGAAGAAACATCCGATTTGAAAGAACAAATGCAACGATTATCAGATATGATTTTATTAAAAACTCGGGAGGTAATATGGTGAAAAAATTAAATTTCGAAAAAGGAAATTTATATTATGGCGTTATATTTTTAGGTCGATATTATAACAAAAGAACTACAAAACTTAGCCAATCGTGTTCAACTGCAACGCGCTCAAAATCGCCACTTTGCCAAAGAAAAAGCGAACTATATAATAGAAGTACAGCATTTTGAAGATTTAATTGGAAAGCTGGAAGCACGTTTTAATTCCATGAACAATAAAAATATGAACGCCCAACAACGACTACAGGCTTTGGAACAGCTAATGGATGTCGAGACTAAAGCTCATAGAGAAGTGAACAAGGAAACTGATCGCATAAATGACCTGATTTATCGTTCAGAGCAGCAATTAGCTCAGATAAAGGAAGATAATGTCAACCTATCGGTAAAAAAAAATATGTTATTCAAAATTTCTCAAAAGTAAAAACATTATATTCATTAGGTTAACAAGCGTGGATTTCTGTCTAATATAACTGCTGTGACCAAAAATAGTCAAACCTTAGAAAAGGATTTAAAAAAACAAACGGAGAATAATTATGATTTGGTAAGACAAATGAAATGGACTATGTTAATAATTCAAATTAAATCTATTCTTATTATTTTTAGTCATTTAAAATCTTGTCATTAGAAAGACGTATATTCCAACTTCAAGGAGGCGTTATAGATCCTGTTGCTGAGAGAAAAAATCAAGAATATTTGCACGAGCTAGAGGAACGCTTTAGTGAGTTAAATAAAACTGTACAAACCACTCAGTTACAAAATAAAAAGTTAGATGATGATATGCGAAAACTGACCATTATTTATAATGATGATATGTCTCGCTTGGATCAGATCAACTATAAAATTAAAGAAGCTCAATCCTATTGCGAAGGCGGTATTAAAAGAATTAGGGAAGAGACGCGACGCAATCAAGAGCTTATAGTAGAACTAAGTATTTTGAAAATGAAGGCAAATGAATTCGAGAATGAAATAAATCAATGTGAAGACGGCACCTATAATCTGATAAAGCATCGCATGCATTTAAATCGCTCCATTAAGGACCGCATGATAGAGATAAAATCACAAATGGATTTATTGAATTTGAAACGAAAACACTTGGTAGAAGAACTCAGTACATTGAAAGCCGATATCGGAGAAAGGAGAAAACGTATAGAGGCAGTTAAGGCCAGATTTGAATTGACTTCTAAACTTTTGGGTGTAAACGAAGACGGAAGTCTTATAACAGGAACGCAGCTTAGAGTAGAGACGGCTCAAGAAAAGCAAATGCTTCTGGATGAAGGAAACGATTTAAATGATAAGGTTCTTAAGGCGGAAAAAGAATTACAAGCTCTACAAAATACGTTGGCCTTGTTAAACAATTGCAACGATGCTTATCGAAGGGATTTGCAAAAGCAACAAGAAGAAGGTAAGAATTAACGTATAATATCAAGTAACAAGAAAATAAGAGTATATTGAAAAAAAAAAACTAATTGTTTCTAACGATTAGTCGGGATATTCTCCCGAATAATAATTTTCAATATTGAATAATTTTTAATTTTAAAGAACTTCGCTGCATCTCAATAACGTAAATTAATCTTTATTAATTATAAAATTTTATTGATGTTTCTTGTAAAATAGATTAAAAATAGAATAAATTTTTTTAGTGCAAAAGAATTTTTTAATTGAAATTACCAATTTCAGAACACGATGCAGACGAATTAAAATCCTTACAAGTCAATTACTGTTCGTCTTTAAATGTCTTACGAAATTTACGGCAAGAACTAAAGGAATTGGAAATAAGAACCGAAGAATCCTGCAGAGAAAAAGAAGAACTAGAAAAGTTATTACAAAAGAAAGTCAACAAAAGGTGAATTTCACTAAAAGGAATATGTATACATATGGTAATTCATAATTATTATATTTTCCAGATCTGATAATTCAAACTTAATAGCTCGCGTCAAAAACGAATTGTTAGATCAAAATAACAAATTGCAACGAGCTGATAGGGAGCTTAAAAACGCTATAAAAGCTCTTAAACAAAAAGCTATAAGTAAGGAGTTTTTGGAATTGTATAATAGAGATTTGGATTTGAAAGAACTAGAAAGAAGAAACCAGGATGTTCTAAACCAATTGGGAGATTTAGCTTATGCCGATGATGACATAGGACCAAAAATTGCACGTCATATACTAAATCGTAACATGAAAATGCCTCATATGCTGCAAAAATCTAAAAGTTTATTATCGTGTCGTAGCGATACTTCATATGACGTCATTTCACAATCTTCATCGAAGGGTAAGTAAAAATTTTAGTGCAATCACTCATGCCAAGAAAATAACACTATAAAAACCAAAGTTAAATTATATAAAACCAATCAAAAAAACATTACATTTGGCAAATTCATTGAAGAGCCTGAATAGAATAAGTAAAAGTTAATTCTTCATACCATGAATTGTATGAAGAATTAAAAAAAAAAATTGCGAAAACTAAAGTGTTCAAGTGTTTTCGATATAACGAGATTGACAATTTTTATTGAGAATAAAGACTGATTATATTTATTTGAATTTTATTAATTTATTGAATTATTTATTGAGCGTGAAGTCTTCTTTATAAAAACAATATATTTATTTTTAATTTTTGTTAACAATGTCCAATTTTTTCTACAGCCTGCGGGCGTCTTCTTAAGAAAATTTTAATTATTTAAACAATTCGTATACAAAAAATTAATGAAAAATATTTAACAATTTTAATTTTAAAAATGTGTTTAAATATTACATAAATGTTTATTTAAATTTTTTAAATAGTTTTCATTATTGTATGTAAATTTTTATAAATAATTGGAAATATTGGATATTGCTAAAAAATTAAAAATAAATATATGTATTGTCTTTATAAAAATGACCTGAAGTTCAGTAAATAATTCAATAAATTGATCAAGATAAAGGTCGAATAACATCATCAATTTATTTTAATTTTGTGTATTTTCAGAAATATTTTCTTCTCGTTCTTCACAATCAGTAAGTTCCGCACTAAAACTTACATCAACCAACAGATTCAGTGTTATATCATTAGAATTGCCGGATAAAAATAAGAGTGGCAAATAGTGCTTTTTAGTTTAAAATATTTAATTGTCATTCATTTAAATTTAATGTAAATAAAAAATATTTTGCTCGAATTCACAATTTAAGACAAATAAATACCTTTCTTAAATACCCAATTTAATTTTCATCATCGGAACCGCTACCAGAGGCAGTACCACTGCCGGAACCGCTTGGTGTATGGCTTCGTGAACGCGATGGTGAACGGGAACCCGAAGCACTGCGTGAACGAGAACGGGAACGTGAAACACTTTTAGAATGGGATTTTGAACGTGATTTCGAACGAGATGAAGGCGAACCAGAGCGAGAACGAGAGCCAGATTTTTGAGAACCAGCTGGCGAAGCAGAACGTGATTTAGATGGAGATTTAGTAACAGAACGAGAACGCGAACCAGATGCGGATCGTGATCTAGATCGTGAAGCCGATTTTGATCGAGAGCGAGAGCGGGATTTTGATCGTGAACGAGAACGAGATGATGCCCTAGAGGCATCCGAAGCAGAACCAGATCTATCTGATGCAGAACCTGAAGCCGAACCTCCAGAACGTGATCGGGACCTTGATTGTGATTTGGCATGAGATTTGGATCTTGAACGTGATTTACGTTCACGTTCTGTTTGTTCTGTTTCTTTATTGGCTTCTTCTTGTTCTGATTGCTGCTGCTGTTGTGTATTCTGTGGAATATCATCCTCTTCCTCAATTTCCATTTCTTCCTCGTCATCTTCATCACCCGGTGGCTCCAATTGGCGCTCTCTATAACGTTGCATGCGATGTTCGTTTGCATCCATGGGACGATGTTTAACAACCAGTTTAGTATTGCTTGGCTGTTGGCCAACCTTCATACGTCTCTTATTAAGACGTACACGTGTCTCCAACTCATTGTAGTATACGCCATCATGGCGCATAACAAAAAAGTAGTTTTCTTCATAGCCCTTAGAAGCTTTACTCTTAACATTCCAATTGTATTCACGGGCAATTTTATATTCGTATTCCTCCTCATCCCTGTACAGGACTTGATCGGCAAAATCAATACGTCTCTTTTCCAAAGTACCTTCGGTGGGTAAGAAGTATGCTACAAATTGTTCACCACTTTCATCCATCACACCTCGAATCATAGCTTGAGACATTTCCTCCAATTGAGCTGGCACGTTTTTGCCGGCGGGAGCAGGATCACTGTCGAAAATTACCTGAGCGCAAGGATATTTCCAGTTTTTGAAATCAGGGAACACAGCAAATACTTCCAAGGGCACCACATTGGGTTTAGAATAGTGTTTGGTAATGTCCGCTTTAGAATCTTCAAATGTTTTTTCAATGGCTTTAATTTGGGCATCACGATCCAAATAGAGAGTTTCTTCACGCAATGATTTTTTCACATTATAACCCACCTTAGCTTCAATCTGTTCCAAATTCTGAGGTTGGAAACGCGTCTGTTCCGTTGAAATATATTCCGATTTACGCAACCAGGATACACTTCGAGAGTGCTGCTTGGAACGCACAGAATCGTGTGGCGTGTGGACATCCTCCTCCAGAAGTTTCTCATCAGCAGGGTCTAGCTGGGCATAGGGGTCGGCTTGATAAAGGTCTCGATTAATTAAGTCAATAGTTACACCTAAATCATGTTCTGTCAAAACTTCATATTTGTAATTACGTTCTAGCGAAGTGGGATTATACTGTACAAAACGGTGACTACCGAAAGGATACTGAAGGAATTTTAAATCAAAAGGTATATCAGGCAAATTGTTGCCATATTTAACCCGACAAATAATTTCCGATCTAAGAATTTGTAAAGTTGGTATAAATAATTGAATGATTTTAATTTTGGAATAACTTACTTTCTTTCAGTTTGCCTCGGTGGCCTTTTTTCGGTAGGTGCAGCGGCGCTATTAATCGTTGGTGGCATTTCCTTTTTTTATTAATAAATGCCCATTGAAATTAGCACAAATTTATTATACACTTTTTTTCGTTAAACAGAAGTTTATTTTTATGCCATTTATACATACAAAAAATAACACACAACTAATTCACTAAGCTCCAAGCACGCCGTTGTTTAATTAATTTTTTTTCTGCAACAATACAGTTGTTAACTACTTAAGCAGCAATGTCACTAGCAACAGGGTGAGTAAGAAAAACATATATGTACATGTGCATAAAATATGTTTGAAAAGTAGATGGCGCATAACATCATTCTAGTTACATTAAAGCTGAAACAATATTTCCTCTTCAGGTCTACAATTTTGCACCTATTTTAACACAGAAAAATATGCTTTAGACATGTGTGTGGACGTTTCTTTTTATACACACATACAATTCATGCGTTTTTATATCATAACTTGAAATACGCGACATAATAAGTATGAAATGTTGAAAATTCCGTGGTCAAACTATTGTTCGAACATCAATTCTTGTTTCAGATGACGGAAAAAAGTCTCCACTAATGGCTAGAACACGCTTTTCTTTTGAAACTACGTACAAACAGACAGAAAATTGGTTACCAGCCTGACAAAGAACGAAATAAAGCTGGTTAATTGTAATAAAAATAAAAAGTTAAAGGAAACCACCACACTTTTTTGGAATTTTCAAAATTCACTCGCAAACGTTAGAATTCTCTTTGAAAAGATGTACATATTACATACATTTGTGTAGGGGTGCCAGAAGTACTCTTTTAAAAAGCTTTTGAACACTTTTTTTTAGAAATGTACTCTTTAAACAAGAAGGTCCAATATGGCACAATAAAGTACTATATTTCGTCCTAGTACTCTTTTTTACGCTCATTAAATATTTCCACAGTTTAGTTCTTAACCAAATGAAATTATTAACAATTCTAATGTAAAAAATACTCTATATTTCATCACTAGGAAAAACCCTTAGAAAAAGAATTATTTACACATTTCTTTTTCTATGTAAAAAAGAATTGGCACATCTATAGCCATATTGCAATATGAGGCACAAAAAAATAAATAATACTATAATTAATACTATAATTAATACTATTTTGCAAAAATATAGACAGAGAAAAGAAGAATGAAGGCCAAATAGAATAACAACTGATGAATATATGTATATCTAATGCTAAAATAATGGTGAAAGCAACAGGCAAACAGATGCAGTTGCTACAGATGTTAAAAAAAAATACTGAGACTAGTGAACATTCCATGAGATGAAATAGAAGGGAACTTTTTGCCCATTACACGATGTTGAACGTTATCGCTCGCTAGAATTAAACAAATAGAATTGCGTCCTACTAAAAACATTTTTTATTTACTTATTTAGAAAGTAGGTAAATAAGAAAGAAAGTAGGTAAATAGAAAGTAGGTAAATAAATAAAATTTCAAGCGAACAAAATAACGTTCGATGGACGCATCGTGGAACAGGCGATTAGAATCAGCGTTACCGTTTTGGTTACGTTTAAAAAAAATTAGTTTCATTTTTCTCCACTGCACCTTTTGATTTCCTTTTTTGGTAGTAAAAATATATTTAATAATTTTATTTTTATAATTTGTTTTATAAGTTGCAATTCCTAGCCCGTAATATTGAAATTTATTGGGATTGTGCCCAGAAAAAAATATTTGTATACAGGTTGCAAGAATACTCACATACGAATAGATTTATATTGAATATTAGAGGAGTTAAAGATAAATACAGGGGTACCACAAGGTCCTCTGTCTTGCCCTATTTCTTATTTCTCTTTATGAACTGCAATGTCAAACTTCCAACACTATTTACTCTCTTGAAGATGATAGCAGCATTAGCCATTGTAAAAATTTCTGAATAAAATCGGTTTGATTTTAATGCCCGTAAGACACAATGTTGTATGCTTACGAACAAAGGTGTGACGCAACGGAACACGCTGCCCCATCTGCAATTGTGGTTGATATAAGGATTGAGAAATCAATTCAAATCTTGATTTTATTGGCATGAAAATCCAGTGTGATATTCGATGGGCGAAGTACATTTTTCATATAGCTAAAGACGCTTTCAAGTGCATCGGTTTTTTAAGACGGCACAGGAGATACTTCACTACTTCTGATCTCCTTAATATTAATATCCCCCATATCCGACCGAAAAATGGAGTACAACTCTCAAATACGGCCCAATGCTTCAAAGTCTACTCGACCGAGTAAAAGACAGAGCGAAGAGGCTCATAAGTGATAGTAGTGTAATCAGCCCTATTGACTCACTGGAGCATCGATGCAACGTGCGATGTATTTCATTGCTTCATCGTTAATATAATGGAATGTGTTTGGATGAAATCGTGGAAACTGTTGCCGATACATGAGCTGATTTACAAACATCACGCTGTTCATCAAGAGCACATCAATTTGTGGCATTAAATGGCAGAGTTAATTCATTATGTGGTCGAACAGCCCATATGTGCAACGAGCTCGCTACATAATGTCCACAAATACTACTCCCTCTATCCTCCTTCCCATAACCTATTTTCCTAGTATCAGCAAAGTGCATTTCAATTTAAAAAAATAAATTCTTTGTTGTGCTTTTTGCATAAAAGAGGTCTACTGTTATTATATATTTTGTAATATTCATATACGATAGAGAATTCTCATATTGTATTTGAGTGTTTCGGCATAAACACAAGTGTCCACTGATGATTTGGTTTAGCGACCAACAACAGATAAATTTGAAAAGTTAATTCCTAAAACTATTATTAAGTTAAAGAGTACAAAAATCAATTCAATGGAAATTTATCAAGATAGAAAAACTGCAAATACCATTAATAGTTTGTAAGCCGGAAAAAGGTTTGATTAACTAAAACAACAACAACAATTTTAAGTGTCAATATTGTAGAAAGGAGATTTAATTTAAAAAAATCCCCAATCAATATCTGCAATATTTTAAGACCGAATAAGGAACGAAGGTCGAAAATAAATAAAACTATCGAAAAAAATTCAAAATTCCAGATTCATTCAAAGTGTAAATCGGGAGAGATTATAGATATGTTGTATAAGTGTAATAAAAATAGAATAAATAACTAAAAATGAAAGAAAAGGTACGACAGCAAGAAAAGTATTTGAAAAAAATAAATTCTTTGTTGTGCTTTTTGCATAAAAGAGGTCTACTGTTATTATATATTTTGTAATATTCATATACGATAGAGAATTCTCATATTGTATTTGAGTGTTTCGGCATAAACACACGAGTCCACTGATGATTTTATTGATGATGATATTATTAAGTTAAAGAGTACAAAAATCAATTCAATGGAAATTTATCAAGATAGAAAAACTGCAAATACCATTAATAGTTTGTAAGCCGGAAAAAGGGCTGATTAACTAAAACAACAACAACAATTTTATGTGTCAATATTGTAGAAAGGAGATTTAATTTAAAAAAATCCCTAATCAATAGCTGCAATATTTTAAGACCGAATAAGGAACGAAGGTCGAAAATAAATAAAACTATCGAAAAAAATTCAAAATTCCAGATTCATTCAAAGTGTAAATCGGGAGAGATTATAGATATGTTGTATAAGTGTAATAAAAATAGAATAAATAACTAAAAATGAAAGAAAAGGTACGACAGCAAGAAAAGTATTTGAAAATTCATAATTAATTACGTATTTCATATATGTATGTGAATACTCGTAAATACATAAAAAGCTTTTTAAGCACATAAAATAGAATTTTTTTTAGACTAGTACACTAGCTACTAGCCTAAAAAGCTCTTAACTGCAGAAAAAAATGGTCAAGGCGAAATTTATTAACTGCCTTTGGAAAATTGATTTTGCTTTAAATTAGTGAAGCTTTTTCCGCGGTAAGAGCAAGATATGTTAGTAAATGCAAAGCCGAAAAATCCACTTTCTCTAAATTTTAACTACTTCATAACCGTTTTATAAAAGCGCCCATTTGCAGCCATTATAAAGTAGGCGTGACAAAATATTTTACTTGTATATCATTCTTCACTATCGACTCCATCAGCCCACTAATTTTCATGCAATTATCTTTAAAAACGTCATATTTATTAAGAAAAACTCAAAAACTTTTTTCACTCCAAGAAAATTCAAATTTGAAAAATGCAAATTCGTTACTTTTTGTGAAACACCAGGTCAACAGAAGCCGGTAGCAGGTGGATTTCGCTAAAACTTATTTTTCAAAACGCTATAACTCTAGAATGGGCAAAGCTATTGGAATTATTCTCTCACCATAGGATAGATTGGAAATTGGCCTGCTGACCCCCCTTGACAGTGAAAAATAATGTGATTTATTCCAATCATCTCTATATCTTCTGACCTAATGGACCTACGAAGTTCAAAAAGAAAAAATTATATGATTGTCCTCTTTCTATTCTAGCATCCTATCTTTAAAAACTTCGCAGTTATTAACGGACGAATTTGACCTTTAAATGCAAGTTTGTAAGACTTATATCTTGAAAGTCTCTCGGAATTTTTCGATACAAACGAGCGTAATCTTAGCTTCAATACAAGATCATTTTCTTTACGCAAGACGTCCGAAGTCGAAGAGCATTCAAATTTCAATTCCCTTCTATATAAAATAAATACATGAGTTAATCTTTCTCTCATTTGGTAACAATTTTGAAAATGTTTGGTTGCACACAGTTTTTTGGTTGTGGCAACATTGATCGAATTCGGACATAAGGATTTGGAAAATTTTAACCGTTCTTTTTCGTTTAAGCAAGAATTTCGTTTAAACGCACTTTAAAAATTGTTCTTCGAAAAAAAAATTAAATAAATAGATGTATTTATAGATGTATATTAAAATAAAATAAATAGATGTATTCCGATTTTGAATTAAAATTTATTTTACAAACTGAGATTTTATCGGTTGCATGTAATACGATTAAATGGACCCAACACTGTACGATTAAGTGGACCAGACATGGTACTCGCATTTCGTCAGAGTTAAACAAAAAAATTGTTTTCTTCTTTTAAGCGATTTTTGATGCAAGATTATATATCTTGCACTTTTATAAAGGAAAAATTTTTCGCTTGAGTTGATTTTCTTTCAAGCGAAATAAAGTTCTTTGAAATTAATCAAAAACAAATGTTAAACATTTTTCTCGCTCCTAAGAGTTTTTGCTTTTGAACGGCGTTCATTTAACTGAATGCGACTACCTTTTCAAGATTTCCTCTACTGTTGGACAACAACAATAGTTTGTGTTAGTTATTTCGAATATGAGTTCATTACATTGATTAATAAAATTAGCAACCAAATGAAAATTAGCATCTAACAAAAAAAATAATAATAATAATAATAAACAAGATGATTAGGATAGTTAATCAAGCATGTGAAATATTTTTTACTTGTTGATGGCGCTTATTGATGGCGACACTATTGATACTATTGTCAACAATTTTATTTCTTAGTATACAAATCAAATCGATGGGACTGAAGTGATGTGATAAGTTGCGAACCATTTTGAGAATAAATTTCTGATATAATTTCTAATTACTAGCTTCCAAAACACATATCAGTTCTTAGAATAACATTATTTAAGTTTAATCTTTTGATTTCCATTTTAAAAGAGAATAGTCTTAAATTGGATAAAATAATACCCTCAAAACTATCGAAATTCATGACAAGATTTTAAAATGATCCGTCTTAAAATCGATCGAGTTCTATCACATACTTACTTACTCGTACATACTTGAATAATAAAATATTATAAAAAATTTTATTATTGATGAAATTGAAATTGTTGACATTAAAATTATTGAACTCATGCGTATTTTTAAAATTTATATTAATAGCTTTTTGTGTAGTTACATGCTTTAGAAAGTTAATCTAGAATGTTTCTTAACTATAACCACTCAAAAAAATTCATGTCATTATTGATGAAAAAATTCGGTCTCGTATTCACCACACACTGATATTAATGAACTCATATGTATTTTAAAAATTTCTATTCTGAAAATATATACGAATAATTTTTTTTGCGTACTTAAACACTTTAGAAAGCTAATCTAGAACGCTTCTAAGGAACCAAACAAAAATGGTACTCATTCTGAAGGAACGACATTTTCATTGCTTCCAGAAATCCAATAGTGCATTTTTTCAACTTCCTATGCAGCCAAGTTGACAAAATTATGATTAAAAATATAAATCACTTCTATAAATTAGTGAAACTCGATTTTAATATACTTTATTTATAATAAAAAAAATACTTATTATTTTTATTAAATCAAATTATTTCCGTAGACTAGTAGGTAGTATACTAGACCCGTAGTGCGAAGGTCCCAGGTTCGAATCCTGCCGCAGAACTCTGGTAGTTTGAAAGGGAGCGCACAACAAGCCTTCACTGGCTTAAGTGTATGTCGTATGACATGGCCTATCATAGCCCTCCAATCAACCTAACCTAACCTAACCTATTAAATCAAAAAGGGATAAAATTTCTTTCACATAAGGAAAAAGAAATCGTGTATACTGACACAGCTAAAAAGAACTTCCTAAAAAGTCATGAAAATGCAGATTTATTTTGATGGAGAAAAAAAAATTTATATCATTACCAAATAACTTTACCATATTCTTGTCATTACAAACTTCTCTTTTTTAAATAGAAATAGTGAAAGGAGAAAACCTCAACAGAATTACAATTTATTTTTCTTACATGAAAGTAATAGAGCTTTAAAAATTTATTGTTTGTTGTGGCTTTAATTTTTCATATGCGGACATTTCATTGCACGCTAAACCAAATTGTCAGTGAACTTTAAGTATTTTGAAAACATTCAACCTCGATATGTTTATGCTAAAACAGTCACATACAATATGGGAATTCTCTGTCGCATATTGCAATTTAATAAAGTTCCAAAAATATTTGCATGTTAATTAAAAAAAAACGTAGTATTTTTCATTTAATATCTTCTTTTTTTAACATATTTTGAAGTTTGTAGAAATACATAAATAAGTCTCCTGGACCGGATGGAACACTAGCAGTGGTCTTGAAGCAGTGGCGTTCGACGCTAAATTATCCATCAGCCATTCTTTTTAGTACACTGCACCATGCTGGTGAGTTTCCAGTATATTGGAAGGTTACTAACATATCGCCAATCCCTAAAAATGGGGAAGATAACAACCCTGAAACTTATAGCCCAATCGCAATTCGCTCTGTACTTTCCAAATTGTTGGAAAACTTCCACCTTATAAGGTATCTATATACCTTATAAGAAAGTATCCTCAGGGGTAACTTACTACTAGAACTCTGCACAGAGAAATGGTCTCATTCCAATCGACATTTTGGCGAAAATAGGTTGGTGGCTCTAGATATTTCCAATTCATTTGACAAGCTCTGGCATGGAGCACAATTGTCAAAATATATTGCTTTTGGTGTGGGTGACGATTTCTGTAGATTTATATCGATCCTTCTCAGGGATCGCACTATACGAGTTGTTATAGATGGGATCTCATCAGACGAGTTCGAGACCACTTTCATGTCTATGGGCACATATATTGTAAGTTTCCGCAGAACTAGAAGCATGATTATCAACAGAAAAGGCAAATGTGGAAATTTTATTTCCTTAATTGTGTCGGCCTCCGTATGACATAAAGTACTGGTACCAACAACAACTTTACGCTTGTATTAATACAAATAATACAATCGATACAACATTTTACAATGGGGTTGTTAATTAAACAATTATTTGATTTGCATTTTGCAGTGCATTGGTTTCACTTGTTTCGATATAAAAAATATTCATTTCTCAGCACAGTTTTTGAATGGCGTGCGTATAAATGTTTAATTTCGCTTATTTTTATTATTTAAACTTAATTTAAATATTTATTATTTGTTAAAAGCGGCCTTATCAAAACAGATTTCAAGGGCTAATTAATTTGCTTGTTACAATGTCTTTATTTTTGAATATGTTTTTTTTTTTCACAATTATTATTTCAGTGAAGGCGACATAGGGTTTCGGGGATTTTATTTTGCATGCTGCTATATTGAAAAATTTTTGTAATTTATAGGAAATATTGGGGAAATTGAAAAAGTGAAAAAATTATAGCACATTTAGTTTGAGATAATAATTTTTATTTGATTTTGAATATTCTAGTGAAAAAAGTTGAACTTCTTCTTAAGCAATGACATTTTCAATGCTTCCAAAGTATGCGTTAGAGCATTTTTTTAACTTCCCAGGAAGTTAAGTTTAGTGAAATTAGTATTATTCATAAATTTTAAGTAACACTATTACTTTCACATACGCAAAAACAATTTTTGACTCTTGTGAGGTTTTTGTCCTTTCACTACTTCACTACTTTCACTAGCAGTAAATAACTTATCCTTATTTGATATGAAATTATTTCCTTATAAAAACATTCTTAACGTGTAAAAAATAGTTCATAATTCATCTCAAGCCGTTAAAAAGTAGCATTACGTTGAAATCATTTGGTAATGAGCAATACGTGTATTAGCTTTTTTTTTCTGAAAAAATCTGCATTTTCATGACTTCTTGGAAGCCCTTTTTCATTGAGTGTTTCTTAATAACATTTGCTCTAATAGCTACTCTCTGTTCATGTTAACTTTCATACACATCTTAAACATGACCTCAAGTCCAATAGACAGGATCCTAAAAAGAAACAGGTTGCAATGCCAAGCCTACGTTAAAATCATTGGAAAACATTGGAATTTTTCTACTTCCAGATTACAAGTTGTGACGTCTTTGGAAGTTCATTTTTTACTAGGATGCTTTAGTAAATATTCAGAACTAAAGTTGGCCTCTTACAGAAAATAAGTTTTGAATGGTAAACAAGCTCTGCTAAAGTGACCACTTCATTGGAGGAATTACAGGCGGAGGACATCTCCGCGGAAAAATAATCGAATATCTTTTTATACCATATGAATTTTACTATATAGTTTCCCGAAGATGACAATGTGAGTCAAATATATAATATTGTTATTCAAGGTACTTGAAAGAGACTTTAATGAGTTCAAATCGTTTTAGTTGTTAAATAAAATTAAAGGGATGATTGGTTCTGAAGTCGATGGTACTCAGCTGCTCCACACTCATCAGTTTAAAGATATTAAGGACTGTTCACCCCTTATGGAATAAGAATGGGACAGTGAAGGAGTTGCTTCAACAAAAAAAAATGAAACATCGGTCTAACACTTGCTCTGCAACCGCAATAGGTCAAATGTCCTACAAGTGGCTGTCCTTTTAATCTGATCTAACATAAATTCACCGCTGGACTTTTTAGGAGACTTTTTATTAAAAGAATGTGATTGCAGTCAAGTCAGTGGTAAGTAGCATAATCTACAGGAGATGGTAGGAATCTTAAGGCATGGCACGTGTAAATGTACATATTAAATTTATAATGAACTATTGATGTTTTTGTTCCTTCTTTGAATGCGATCTGTAGTCTTAATAATACTTAATTATTTTGTTTTTATTCACACGTTTTATTATATCAATAATATGTTTTGTATACGTGCATATAATTTATAAAAAATACAATATTTTCAAAACAAATTTCATTTCAGGTGCGCGTCAAAGTCATAAGGTTGCCTAATTTTCTGTTAATATTGGTACCAATTTCGGAAGAAGCGTCGACGAAGTGAAAGTTGCACGGAGATACAAAATGCATCCTTTACAAAAGAGAGAGAGAGAGAGAGAAAGAGAGAGAGAGGAGAAATGCGAATAAATTCTTGCATAAGTTTGAATTTTGTAAGGTATGAAAATAAAAAAATTTAATTTTCCTTTTTGTTTCCCTGTAAATGTTTACTTCATCGAAGCGCTCTCCAGAGTAACTACCGTTCCTTAAATATTTGGCTGTAGTTCCCATAATTTTTCATACATTTTGATCGATTTCATTTTTTTTTGCAATTTTCATTTTCGATTTGGAATTATTTCATTGGAGTGAAATAACGAAAAAAAGGATTTTGTTTCGTTTTTCCTTTGCTCTGTGGTAGGTCCAAAAGCGGCTTCGCTTTCTACCGTGTTTCTGCATTGACGGCCATCGGCAGAACTCAGCAATTTTATCCCCTGAGGTGTGTTCATATCATTGGGACTTATTTTATTTTTAAGGTCCCATTTCATTCAAAGTTATTTCGCTGGGCTTTATTTCATTAAGCCAAAATCCTGTTCCTTCAAATATTTTTAAGGTGTATACCTTTGGCAGGTATATAAAGATTTCATTTTTTATTTTCGAAAATTATAGAAATACAAGCTTAATTTTTCATATAAAAGTAGAAAAGTAAAATTAAAGGATAACACAGGGGAACACTGAAAATTTCTTCAACATTATTTGCATAGTTTTGGGTTAAATTTATTGCGGATAATGATAGTCATAAGTTTTTCTTATTTTAAACCAAATTTTTACCAGTTTTAATAAGACACTCAATTGTTTTCTTATAATTATTTGCTTAATATTTCACAATCGTTCCTCTAGACCTTCTAGATTATAAATCTCCACAAAAATCCCTCTTATTTGAGTGGAGGCATGCCGGAGTGCGATTCTGGATATTTAAATGGTATTGTAAGGATAATCTTATTTTTTGTACATAGAAATGACAATTTTTATAAAGACGTATGTCAACATGACTTTCATGCACTTTTGTTTAAAAAAAACCAAGTGACTTTATCACTTTGAAGCGTTCATTATAAAGTTTTTGATTTCGCATTCGAGTGAAAATTTTTTTTGGTACAATTATTGAATATTGTTACAAAAGAAAACAGCCTCAGTTTGTTTATATTTTTCATTTGGAGTCAATAATTAATTGACCATATTTATTTAACAATATGTTTGTATGTCGTTATGTATGCCATATTGTCATCTTAAAAATTGTAGCACATTCTCTGAGAGTGTCAAAAAAACGAAGGCTTTTTTAAAAATTAATTTCCGTGGAATTTAAATCGGTGTTAATGAAAAAAATATATTTTCGCTAAATTTCCTTTAAGTGAAACGAAGCTGAAATTTTAACACCTGTATTGGAAGCGGATTTAGTTTAAGATTTAATCTAGTTTCAAGCGGTCCTGTGAATTGTGCACGTGCGAGAAGTGTTACAGAAAAAGCCTGAAGAAGGAAAAAGACGTTAAATCGAAAAACACAAAAATTAATTTTCAAGCGTTTAAGACCTATTGAATAAAATGTTTATCTAGAATTATATAAAGTGTGAAGTAATAGAATAAAATCAATAATGTAATTTCTCAATTAATTTTAATGTAGCAGCCACTTGTCATTTAATTGAGTAAAACGATTTATTTTTTTTCATCTCATTCTTGGATATTGACGAAATATTTTTAAGGTAAGTCGTTTATAAGAAGTTGATATTTAAAAATAAAAATTAACAAATATATGAGAAAAAATTTCATGACCTTAAACGGGTAAAATTTATGGTAAGTACGTACGAGTACAATCGCTTGGTTTTGTATTTTAAGGCGATTTATAAAAGAAAACCGCACAAATTGCTCAAATGTACCAAGAAAATAATGTCCGTTTGACGGTTGCATGAAAGATCATCCACATAAAAACATGATCTAAAAATAATGAAAAAACCAAAAATGGAAATTAAGCCTTTTTTGTGTTGCAAACTTGTTTTTCGATTATTTAATCTATCGGGTTTTCCAAGAGCGACTTTCAAACATTAACAGTTGATAACGGCCATATTTTTGAAGCTACATTGGCTGTCATTTATTCAGTCTGTTGTTCAAAATCACCATGGACGGATATAGTGTTCAACAATACGTAAAAGTTATAAAAATGTTTTAGCAAAATAGGTGTTCTGTTCGGGCAGCGTTCGACGATCTTCGACCCCTCCTGCCGTGTGCACTATTTGCAGTGTGCAGTGCATAAATTTGAGTCCAATGAACCAACACCCGCACGATGACGAGAGTCAAGATCTGCCTAAAAAATCACCACTATCGGCAAGAGTGTGGAGGAGAAGCCGAGGCAGACGATTCCGCGTCGCTCACACAATTTTGACCTTTCGCAGAACACAGCTTGACAAATTTTGCATCTTTACTTGGGTCCAGAAGGTGAAGCTTAACGCCCCTAGATAACAACGTGTTATAGCTAACTGGGCTAAAAAATCATATCTAGAGTCCCATTTCTGGATTCATGGGTACGTCAACAAGAAAAATTTTCGAATTTTGAACGATAACAATCGCCATGAGGTCCAAGAGCGGTCAACGCATCCCGAAAAAAGTCACTGCTTGGCGTGGATTTTGGGCTGGAGGAGCGTCAGGGTCAGTGACTCTAGAATTGCATGAGATTTTGATGCATGAAAAAGTGCAGCTTTCTCTCATTTCCAAACCATTTTAAAGGTCCTTTATCTGAATTTTGAGCTGTATTTGACTTACTAAGAAGAATAGATATTTGGATTTATTTTAAGAAAATAGTTTCATATTAAATAACAAATAAGCATTTTACTACTAGAAATAGAAGTGAAGTGTTGAAAATCTAAATTGTAGAAAGTCTTCTATGTCTCTAATACTTTCTCAACACCATATATTTATTAATAACATATGATTTGTATGTAGGTATGATATTACATATAAAAAAGGTTTTTTTCTCAGTGTAACAAAAATATGTCACAGTGATATGATTCTGCTTCTAGTCTTCTTTTCAAGTCAAATAAATTGCTTTGAAAAATGTCTCGTATATTCTTTGAATTTGTTTCCTAAGCATTTCTGTTAATGTAATTTTTATATAATATTTACAACTATATTTAGTAACAAAAAGCGACAAAGAAATTTTTGGTCACGAAGACTTTGGTGTTATTTGGCTTTTCGTTATCATTTTATCAGCTGATTAAATTAGAATCAAGGCATTTCCTATAATAGACGGATTGTCTGGCTGTCTGCGAAGCCAATTTGATATGTACTCGTACATATTAAAGTGTGTTAGGCAAACATTATTTATTATATTAAACGAAAAATACATAAAATATGTTGCACCTTTTCAAAATAACATTTGCATTATGTTCCGGCCTGCTTGTGTTCATCTGAATAATAAAATTTTTTTATATTTTATTTCTCAAAAATTCTCACATGTGCAAAAACATTCGTTCTTAATAAAAAAACTTTAATAAATAAAAATGAATCAATATTGATTAAGTAATTTTGAAGAAACATTAATATTGTTCGAAAAAACTGATAAATAAATTAATAAATATGAAAACTCGAATGAAATTAGAATTGTGCTCAATGAACGACATTTTCATTGCTTCCATAGTATACAATAGTACATTTTTTTCGACTTCCTAGACAGTTGAGTGAAATCTTAATTAAATTGGAATAAGTATTTACCTTATTCTTTAGATTAACTCAAAAATAATATTTTTGTTGCGTTTTAAAGGCTACCTTTATTTTCACATTAGCAAAAAAAATTTTGACTCTTGTGAGGTTTTTATTCTTCCAAGACTTTTATTTTTAGTGGTAAATAGATTTATCCTTGTTTAATTTCAATTATGTGAACAAAAATTAGATGTGTACCATGTAAGATATGCTGTGGAACGTATAGCATTTGAAGTACTTCGTGGACATGACTTCGGATCAAATGAACATGACCCAAAAAAAGAGAACACATTGCAATGTGTTAAAATCATTAGAAACGATATGAATTTTCACTACTTCCGAGTCATATGTTATGTATCGTTTTTACTAGGCGTTCATATATCTAACGTTTTTTTTTGGCGCTAACCAACTCATCAGTGGACTTCAACCATCATGTTTTAAAATATTTAATTTGTTAGTAATTGATTGAGAGCATAATATCTCGAATAATTTTAATGAATAAATACAAAAATTGTAATATTCTTAAATCTGTTTATATTTTTTAAATAATTTCTTTTAATGTACTCTTGTATATTTCCTTGTTTATTTGCTAAACAAGCATTTAATCTTGTCAATCACGAAAATGAACATTCATAAATAATATAAATAAATAGAAAATATTTAAAATTTATGGTCTCTTGCTGATAAAATGTGCTCGTATACGTTTGTGTTAAAAAAAAACTTTATGAGTAATAAAACACAATTTTTCTTATTTCGTTTTGTTCTAATTTTTCATTCAAAATTTCTTTGCCACGTCATAGATTTTATTTTTACTGACACGTAAGATTATATGATTGGAGCAGTGATAACCTTTGTGACTTGTTTTCCGATGACACACTCATATTTTATCTATTTAAACAAAATTTCTTTTTCTTGTCTGCTCAAAGAAACAAGGAATGACGAAATTAATTGAAAATGAAATATTCATTACTTTCTTATTTTGATTTCAGATGTACAAATTATAAATATTCCTTTTACTTAAATATCCAGTGAAAAAAGATGGAAGTCGAGGAACAACATTTTCATTGCTTCCAAAAGTCCAAAAGTGCACTTTTTCAACTTCCAAAAAAATCAAGTTGACAAAATTTTGATAAAAATATGAATTATTTCTACAAAACACTCAAGTTTGATTTAAAAATATTGTTTTTAATATTTATTTATATAAATATTCTTTAAATCTGCATGAAAGTATGATTTTTTCTTCAATAAATAAGCGATGAAACTTTTATGACTACCAACAAATGTTTACGCCTTCCAAAAGTTTACACGTATTTGTAGAAGTAAATAAAAAATATTAATTCAATATAAAACTATTTTCTTTGTAAAGAAAACATAAAAAGTTTACTTTTTTCAATATAATGAGGACAGCTTCCAAATCGGTGCATAAGAATGAAAAAAAGAGAGCATCCTGCAATGACATATATATTTTGAAATCATTGGAAATGATTCGAATCTAGTTTCAGAATTTTCATGATTTTCTCTGAAGATCTTTTTTTATTGGCTAAATTTTTTCCGTAAATATATCTCAATAAGTTTAATGATTTCTTGTTTCAAATTTCGAATGCCCTTAAACATAATTCTGCACACGATTGTTAAATAATAAAGGTGCTGTCTTGGATACAAAAATATATATAAAAAACCAACCTATTTCTTTAAAATATTGTCATATAATATTTTCCTGCAAGTCATTGCGATTTCCTGCTTAAGTTTTTAATGTTCTTTTTGCCAACGGGAAGTAAAATATTAATTAAGTCGAATGTTAAAAATGTCTAACGACAATTCGATACAGTACAAACACATACACACACACACCTACACACACACACTCTATTTCAAAGTATTCCATGATTGCACACACTTAAATTTAAAAATCAGTATGTAGAATAACAAATTAATCAAAATTTATAAATTGTTGTTACAACGAATACAAACGAGTAGTACGAGAGTATTACCAAAAATTAACGACCTCAAAAGGAGTTACGGTTGTAAAAATTGGCAACATTATTTGGCCAAGATGCAAAGATTGAAAATGGAGATGGAATAGTGAAAAAATTCAAGTATTTGCATGGTGACGAGAAAAACTTCACTTATTCACAGTCCACTTTTTAATGGCTCAAGCTTATGCATTTAACGCCTTGAGTTGGGAAACATTTTTTACTATCGTGAAATACTCCACTCACGAAATAGTCAAGAGCAAAAAAAATATTTTTTTTGTTGGCTCTAGCTGTTCATATGCCGACATTTCATTGGTCACTAAATCAAATCGTCAGTGAACTTTAACATTCATTCTCATTTGTTTATGCCCAACAAATCAAACACAATATGAGAATTCTCTATCGTTTCTGCTTTCTGTCATCTTTATACTCCTCTGTTTTCAATATTCTATTGTCTATCCACCAGAGGTATTATATAAGGAAAAATGCATGGACCCAAGTGAGCAATATGCGCTCCTAATTTTTAAATTTAAATTAAACAATGGGTGCGTGATATTATTGAGATTTTTATCCATTTGAAATTACTATCGATGTCATTGTGTGTAGCCGAAATGCCCAATTTTCCATAACTCTGGAGCATAAATAAGATTAAATTTGACCGATGACATGGGTTATGATAGCTTAGAGGGCAGCTGTGTTTTGTACCTTATTCGCTCCACAAGAAAAAGCCTAACTGGGTTAAATAGCATGATCTGAATGCCCAGTTTACATCACCTTCACGTAAGATGACCACGCCCTTAAATAGCTCGTCCAATAATGATTGAGCTATATAGCACGTAGCACTATCATGTTGAAACCACATGTTATTGGTGTCCATATCATCCAATTCGGTCCAAACGAAGTTGGTAAGTAATCAGCGACATATAGCGCTTGCCGTTGGCAATGATGGCCTCGACAACGTCGTTCTTAAAGAAATATGGACCGATGACGCCGCCAACGCAAAACCCACACTAAACTGAGACTTATTTTTAGGGATGCATTGGACCCTGTTTGGATTCGACAATTTTATTTGTTGACGTACCCATCCATACAGAAGATGATTTTTTGATGAAAATTAGGGTCAAACAGAACACTACATTTTAATAAAACAATTTTATCATTTGTACGTGATGCCGGTATCAACTGGCAAAATTTCGGAAACATGATACACAAGTATACTTTTCATATGACTGTGCAAGTTTTGCTGTTGCACAATAAAGTTGGCTGAATGTATGCCGTACAGTGATGTGACACAAATTAAAAGATTTTTGATTTTTGTTGCATAAAAAGAAAAGTTTAAATTATTTTGGAATATATTAAAAAAAATTGTAATATTGTTTATCGTATAAGAGTTGCTTATACGAGTATATTACTTTATTGTATAGTGTAACGCAAAACAATTTTATAAAAATAGTGTTAATTAATTTTATAAAAATTAAATATTTAATAATTGTTGTGTAGTAGATTTACAATGCAGTTTTATTCTATTAAATAAACAATAAAACTAATCTTTGCTTTCATACGAAAAAAATATATATAAAAAAATAAGTAAAAAAAAGAAAAGTTCCGAAATCATAACAAATACACGTTAACCAAGTTAAGTCTCGAAATTACTTTCTTAACAAATGTATCAGTTTCTGTTTATTTTTATTATAACTAAAGTATTCATAAACTAGAATTTAAGAACAATTACTGAACTAGAGTATAAATCGTAATTTGTATAAATTATGATGTAACTCTTCGTCGCATTAAGGATCTGAAGGAATAGTAGAACATTGCTCTCGTGTTTGTCCCCCTCCCATTTAATCTTCTTTCGAAGAAATCCACTAAGAATATTAGGAAATTGATGACCTAAAATTTAGGAAAATTTATTCACTATGAGTAACTTAAAAAATGTGGTCATAACTTAAAAAATTGACATAAATTTTATAAACCACTTTTCAAAATTGAAAGTATTTTACAAAAAAATTTAGTAATTATTTTACTAAAATTGACTAAAGGAGAGGAAATTTTTACTGAATTCCAGTAAAAAATGGTTTGGCGTCATACGACAACCACTGTGAATTTAAATTTAGTAAATTTTCCTTAATATTATTTCATTTTTTTTAGTATATTTTAATAGAATTTAAACTGTTGAGTTCTCTGCTTACTTTCAATTGATAAAGTATAATGAAGTTCCTTTTTTATTTTTTGAAAATTTACTTTTCGCGGCAATAGGCCTTTCTTAAATAATAGACTTTCAATGCGATAAATGGAGGAAAGCTGGAGAAAAATGTCACGTGCTCATGGGAAATAAATTTCAAATTATGTATTTCAAACATATATGCTCAGTAAAAGAGCTTCTAAAAGGGATATAGGACAGCTGAGATTAGGATCTCGAAGTAGTGCAAATTAGGATGTTCTCTTTTTTGAATCCTATACATCGATTTGGAAGCTGTTTGCATCATGTTGAGAAAATTAAACCGTTTACGATTTTTTATAAAGGAAACAAATTTGCCAGTAGTTACGACTTATTTTCCTTAAGTGAAAATAGTTTCATCACTTACTAATTGAAGAAGAATAATGTTTTCACGTAGATCTAAAGAAGTAAGTATTTTTTATATGAAAAAGTATTTCCAAATCGAGTTCCGCAGGTTTGTGAGTGATTAATATTTTTAATAAACATTTTATCAAATTTTATCAACTTGACTTCCTAGAAGCAATGAAAATGTATTTCCTTGATAACAACCCAAAATTTTTCATATAAATCACTTCTATGATCCATTAGAGTACGTCTCATATTCGACTTGGCTAAAAATTTATAACTTGCATGTTTTTTTTTATCAATTTTTTACTCTTATTATTGTTGTTTTTTAATATAGTAGATGAAAAACTTTCATAGTGAACGGTTTGGTGGACAGTCTCGTCCGGTGGTGAAAAGTCAGCGGAAAGAAATTATCAACATATTAATATCAGTCGTGATGGATCACGTAATTTGTTAAAAGCAGAAATTAAATTGCTTTAATATGTTTAAATTATAAAAAAAACTAATTTTAACTTAATTCACAATTTGTATGGTATAACGTGGTGTAACCCAGCAAACATTTTTTGGGTGCCGAATTTGCTGATATAGAAAGTCTAGACAAAGGTTTAGTAAATCATTTGATTGGTTAAAGTTTTATGAAATTCGGAAAACTATAAGGGGAATTCTGAACATATTCTCGGAGAATTTTATTGAAAAATGTTAAAAGAATTTTCGACTTGTCAGTATCATTTCCAAATACATTTTTCCGAATATCGAAATATATAAAAAAATTATTAAAGAAACGAATTGAATAATTTACGAATTAGAATACAAAATGTCATATATTTAAGGAAAAATATCATAAGAACTATAAAAATTGGAATACAAAATAAAGATCGGTCTAGAAACAAAGAAGGGTATAAAAATTTCTAAGATTTAAGCAAATACAAAAATAGTCCCGTGATTTAAATTGTCAAAAGTATTATTGGGAAAGTCTGTCAAGATTAGTTCTGAAACCTACGAGGTGGGTCGTGACTTTTCGAATAAAAGACAGGTTTTTGGATAAAATCATTTTATTTTTCAACATATTCACCTTTGAGTTCTATAAACTTGGTCCAACGTTTCTCTAATTTTTTTATCCCTTCTAAAAATAAGTATTTGTTTGTGAGATGATTTCATCGTTAAAGTCTCTGCATTATTCTGGTCGAAAAGGACTTTTTCCTTGATCAAATGCGATATTTTTTTAAATTCCTTTTTAAATCTACCCAATAAACTGGCATAATATTCGCCACAGGTATTTTTTACCCTTTTCAAAGTAGTCAATGTGGATTATATTGCGTGCATTTCACGTATTGGGGTATATGCAACTTCAAAGCATATATGCCACATATGTCAGGAGTCGACAAGTACACATATTAGTCTTGATCACATGCTGCAGTCCTTGCAATTAATAGTGATAGTCACACGAATGTTGTTTTCGAAGAAGTACGGACAAAGTCTGTGCGAAAAAGAAACCCTTTTTACGGAAGTGTTGCCATGTGTGAAATTTCACGTGGGTTGGATTCGTCTTCTCGTTGCTTCGAATTCTTTGCTGCCTCATGTTATACTGCAAACTATTTTCAGCCGATGTCACATTCTTTTCACATACTGGTGTTGGTTAATAGTTTTTTAAACTAATCTTCTCGAATTTATCCATTAAATATTGCAACTTTCGCATTTATTACACCATCATCGTCTAACTTGACATGGTAAATTGGGCCCCCCGGTGATCGAATAGTAAAAACAACAGGTTTAGACAGAAGATGCCATAATAACAAATTAGCCACAAAGAGAAAACCCTTTACTTATTTTCTTTGCTGCAGTTTTTTTTTGCAAACACAGTTGCATTAAACTTGAACTTGCAGTCTATATTCAAATGAGGCAAAAAAATGGCTAAAACTAAAAAAGCAACAACCCCAACAACAACAAGAAAAAAACTTTTATTGGCACTTGTTAAAAGAAAAAAATGTGATTTTCTACTACATCATACACTCAAAGAACTGAGTTCATACGTTGCGCGGTAACAATCACACGAAAATGTATTAAGAAGAGTATAAAACAAATTGCAAGGAAATCTAAGGCAAACAATTTCTTTAATAACAAATAATTATTTTTTTAAACGAACACATGCCATGCCTGTGTATAAGAATAGAAAAAAAAGAATCACCACCTCCCAGTTGGTATTTTCCACTTGTATTCAAAATTTTATGTTGAAGTGAAACGATTGTTTGAAATTTCCTTTAATTTTTTCGTTATTTAGTTTCTGAATTTTCGTTCTCTTGAATTTTTTCTAGTTCTTGTTTTTTTATTTTATTTTAATTAATTCTTTTTATTACAATATTATTATGGTTTGTAAAACAAAAGCAAAGAAATTGAATTCAAATACAAGAATTGCCAATCAGAATTTCATTTCTAACAATTTTCAAATTTATGTAAAAGGAAAAAAAGTGATTTTGAGTGTTACTTGTACCTCGGTCGCGTTAAAAAGTATGTTTGAATAATATTTGTTGCAAAGTGTTTTATAACACAGAAGAATTATTTAATTATTAATTTAAAATCAATAAAAAATATTGAAAAAAATTAAAGAATAATGATCGTATAATATTTACCAATAAAATTGTTTAAGAAAATAAAGAAAAATGTTATAAAAAATTTTTAAAAATAATTTTTAAGTGTAAGAATTAAAAAAAATATCTTAACAAAATGAGTGAAATATGGATGTATGGTCCAAATTATCCGAATGAGGATGATTTGAGTGAAGAAGAAGAAGATGAGTATTACGATGATTTTGAAATACCGTTGCCCATCATAACAACAACACCTTTGGATACTCCAGAGGTGGACCCATTGGATAAAAAGCCTCATAGATTGGATATAACAATAACTTTAAAGAAAATTGAGGTAAATATTTTTTAAGGCATTTCTTTGGGACTAATGAAAAAATTTAAATAAATTAGAAGTAAAAATTTAAAAAAATGGATTCATATTTGCCACTGTTAGCGCAAGAATATTTTTTAATGGAGAAGTTTCGTTAAAATATTTTTGAGCAACTTAAATTACAAATAATTTTTTGAAAATATTTTGTCCACTGTTGCTTACATAATCTTTATTTATAATTTTACTAAAGGCAAATGATGTTTAAGACCACTTCCGCTATGCGTTTCTATCCTTTTGTCAATACTATTAAGAGATGATTTTTTCAGAGCTTTCGAATTTGACCTAAAAAAACACATAAAATTTAGATAAATATATGAAATCTTTATTTAAGTCGATAAACCGGATCTATATAATTCAATGCTTAAAGATGATTTCGTAAATATTGACCGTGGCTACGCCTCAAATGGTTCATATGGTGGGTCCACTTTTGGCATTTCTCTCCAACATATCGGCCGGCATTTCAGGAATATATTTTTTAATATTGCCTTCCAGTGTGTCAAGCGTCCCCACAAAATATAGTCTAAAGGCGTTAAAACGCACGATCTAGGCGTCCAATTAACCGACCCTAAACGAGAAATAAACTGTTCACCGAACTCGCCTCTCAATTGGGCTATTGTTTCGCGTGCTGTGTGGCATGTGCTATGGCTATGGCATGTGCTATCCGCACTTTACGTATGCGTGCTGGTGGTTCAATGTCCAATAATATAAATTTGTTGCGAAACTGACCATAAAATGGAAGAAGTGCACGATGCACTTTCTTAACCGAGCATGAATTTTGTTAATAAAATTTAATAATCTGCAAGCGTTATTCGTGTCGATTCATGTTTAAATTATAGACCAAACTGAACAAGCTCTAAATTGCAGTTAACTGCTTTAATATTAAGACGTCTATGGTGATGATAAAAGACTGGAGTAACATTTGTATGAATGATTCGTTTGTTATCAAGCATTCAATTATGTTGATTTCGTTTGTGAAGATCTGAAGCAATAATTTCTAATTAAATTGATTATTAAATTATCTATACGTATAATATTTGCATTGTCATATAACTTTTTATTAGTTACTAGCTGACCCGGTCCGCGTTGCTGCCCCTAAGCAAACATTAGTGTTAGGTTACCACACGATTTAAATTGAGCTTTTAAAGAAATTTACCTATCATAAAGTTTTGGACTCCATACGTTACATATATATATATATATATATATATATATATATATATATATATATATATATATATATATATATATATATATATATATATATATATATCCTGTTTTATATGTATAGATCTTTAACTTATTGTACAATGTTGCACTTTGTAAGCGCGGAATATCTTGTGTTATCGAATGATGTAAATATTTTGTAAATAAACCGAAAACTCGAATTTTTTTATGCAACATATCGAAAGTTTTAAAATTTTGATATTGAATCATTATTAACATAGATTTTTTGTAAATATCTTCGGAACTACATACATAACCGATTTAAGAGTTTGATATCTCGTTTTGAAGAACATGACAACGGCTTTCAAAAAAAAGTAAAATAAAATAAAAAAGCACAAAAAATAAATATATGTATATTTCATTGGTGGTGCAATATGAAAATTGGATTTTGTCATGCCAATCCGCCCACAGACCGAAAATCAGACTTCACAGTGTCACCCGCCTGAGTATTCTGAAGGTTCCATGAAAACTTCGTCAAAATTGGCTCAGCCGTTTTGGAGCCATTACGTTACATACATACATACATACACACATCCTATTTTATATATATACATATATACATAGATATTTTAAATAACCCCTTTGTGGGTTTCTGTAGAGTGAAGTGCAAGGTCTTAAGCATTTTCTTTCAAAAACTCGTACCTTTTCCATGTTTGAGCGTAATACAATGAACCATATTGGTCATGCATTTCTTAAGACTGATCTTATTATTATTTTAAACCTAGGCTTTATATATCACACGTCACGTCATTTTTCGGAATTGTCCAATTTTGTAAAAAAGATTTTATTTCGAACTGCTTTAATTTTTTTCTAATATTGTAATTACATTTGTTTACAGGCGGCCTAAAAAGAATTGTTTCACACTTTTTTGTATTGATTATATCGTCTGCAAAGGAAATTGTATTATCTACATACATATATTGTTTAGCGGGTTTAACATACATACATTAAACAGAGTGGGAGAATTTAATTTGATAAATTGGAATTGTTATATTGAATTAATTTATATATTAGGCCTGCAATCCATATGCTGTCAAAGGCTTTCTCCATATTAGGTGTGTATTATAAGCACACACATATTCATATATTTATTTTATATAATAACTAGTAATTAAAAATAAATATCGAAAAGGGTAGAAACCTCAGCTTCGCTCGTTTCATTTTTGCTGTTTTCAGTATCATACGAGTACATCGTATTGGAATTAATTTGTTTCCCTTGTTTTCGGCTGAAATGTTATTTTTATTCATTTCATTAATTATTCTGAATTGCGAAGGAATTTTGGTATAGTTCGTAGTTTAAAATAATCTTACTGCGTAAGCTTTTTGCTACATGGAATGATTAAACGTATTAAAGGCGATCACAGCTATTTGTTTTACGACACTGCGTGGAGTTCTTTATGGCCAAACTCCTTGTTAGACATTTATAATAAATGTAACATTAAGTAACTATTTTTGGGCCCAGTAAAAAGAGAACTTCCCAAGAATTCATGAAAATGCTGAGACCAGGATCCGTCTGGATCATTTTCAATGATTTTAATAAAGGCTTGTCATTGCAGCATGTTCACCGATCTGTGAGATGCATTCATTATGTTGAAAAAAGTAAAATTTTTATGATTTAAAAAAAAAAATTAATAATAATAATAATAATAATAATTTTATATTAAATATGGATTGTTTATTTAACACTAGAAATAAACTTCACATTTTGGGGCCTACAAAAATATGCCAGCAGAGGCGACTTAATTTGTTTACTGTGTAAAAATAATTTTATTTTTTTATTGATTTGTAGATAAATAATGTGATCGTAAATTTAAAGAAATAAATATTTATTTTTATAAAAAAAATTAAGTATTTTCAAATCAAGTTTAACACATTTTTAAAAATAGTTTTTGTTTCATGAAAAAATTTTGTTTTTGAGTTTGAAAAAATGCACTATGGGATTTCTGGACACTACAAAAATCTCTATTCTTAAGAATGACTTATTTTTTCTTTCACTGTGAACTTCTATTGTTAACTACAAAAAGCCATCACTTCATCAGATTGTGGCTGACATGTCACACGTTTTTCCAATTTTTATGTACTTTTTATTTATTCATTTATTTTTTGTTTTACCAAAAATACAAACATCACACGATTAATTTTTTTTAATACTCTTTCTTTTAATTAAAAAAAAAGAAAAATCCCTTTTACTTTATTCACAACCATGTCAATAAAACAAAAGAATGAAAGTAATTGTCAATAAAATTGACAAGCATAAATATTTTGATGGCATTGCCTCTTACCTGTTTTATTTCCAATAGCAGTTTCATACCTGTTGGATGAAAAGAGAAGAGTTTTTAAAAACGTTTGTTAAGAATGGTATTTCTATCATGTTTATTTTTGGCATGTACAATAACAATAACAAATAAGAAAAACCAATAATACAACTGAAACAATTTTATAACTATTTGCGATTGGTTTTAATATCAATAATACTTTATTGAAAATTTAACACAACCAGCCCTTAAATAAATGGCTTCTTGTTTTTCATTTTCTTAAAAAAAAACTTTTTTGTTGTAAATTGTAACTGTTGCAAATTTTTTAAATATGCTAATAATATTCAGCAAATAAGTAATTTTAGCAAACATTTTTTATAAAAAAGACCGCAAAAATTATTTCTAATACAATTAGTCATTGTTGCTTTTTATACCTTCAAGTTCAAGACTTTGTCACTAAAAACAAACACTTTGCACTTCATTTATATACCAACATATAATATTTCTTTTTAATTCTATGCAATTTAATTTATTTCTACTCAACTACACAATTGATTGTTAAGACAATAAAACTTTTTATTTCTATTTATTTCTTTTCATCTTAATTAATTTCAAGTTCAATATTCAACTCGAGATGATAACGTGGATAACTTTTGGAAAAGGCATAAATATTGTTTTTGTTTTCATGTAAATGTGATTGAAAAAAGCCTTCACCTCGATCACGCAAACTCACATTAACAATTTACGCACGATTATAGAATTATCCGGGAATAAATACTTAAATTAATAAAATTATTTCTCTAAATTAAACATTAATTTCAATTGTAATATTTTTCAGTATTTCGTAGAATTTCATAATCTTAATTTTCAGTTACAAAAAAAAAAACTGCTGATGATTTGACGTTTGATGACTTTAGGGAAAATCGTTCCGAATATATTTATATACAGTGTCTTGCTAGAATAGCGAGTAGTGTACAGTCTAATTCGGATAAGCGAAATCCCTTATTATAAAACGAAAATTATTAATTTTTGATTAATTTCAAAGTAATTTTAATTCGCTTAAAAGCAAATCCGCTCAAGCGAAAATCATTTAAACGTAGCAGATTCTGTTTGTAAAATCGCAAAACTATATAAAACAAACATCGCTTAAAAGACAAAAAAAAGTTATTATTTACCGCTGACGAAACACCATAAAATATTGGCTTATTTCAATTATACAAGTATTAAGTGAAACCGATAAAAATCTCAGTTTACAAAATAATCAGAATGCATCTATTTTGTTTTAAGTATGTATCGTATATATTCTATTTCGCTTCAAAACCCAATTTTTAAAACGAATCTAACGATGTCCGTTTAAACGAAAATCTCACTTAAACGAAAACCAACGAATTTAGCGCCTGCACTCCCCTATCATTGCGGAGTTATGGGTTCGATTCTCATCTAAGGTTCCAGTTTGTTTCACTATAAACGAATAAGAAGATCATTGTAAGCCGTAGCATGTTCGTTAAACTAAATAATTTCTAACTCTATTTTTGAAATATTTTAATAAATTAATAATTTATTATATATGTATGTACGTGTATGTATATTATGGGATCGGAAATGTATATTAAAGATATAACAAATATATTGGTAAAATTATGACATTTTTCAGAAAATTTTAATTATACGCCAGTTGCCTTTCAGAATTTTCTAACACGTTTTATGAACTTGAGAATATTTATCCGAAAATTCCAATTTTATCGTTTCAATACTCTACAGCCATGATGGATAATCGTGACAATCATTACAAAAAAGCAGAAAATAAACATAATTTTCCGCTGACCAATAAAAATATATCAATAAAATAGCAAATAAAAATGCAAACTGTAGCTTCAACTTTAAATATGGTTTTTCTGATAGAAATTTGGTCCTGTTCTGTAAATCTAATCCGAGACAACTTCGCGTTTTCGAAACGAATTCACATACTCGTATTTGATGTTCTTAATTTAAAACCGTTTAAGCAAACCTGGTCCAGCGTAAATCAAATAAATAACTGTAGAAACACGAAAAAAGCAAGTATTATTCAAAATTTTAAGTCTTTTTAATCGACTTCAAAAAAATTTTCGGAATTTTTTTCTTACTTTTTTTAATGTTTGTAAATGTCTTTTTTGACTTCACGAAAAATTAATTATCGCATAACTCCCCCCATTTACGGATCCATTTTGAAAAAGTGCAGCTTATTTGAAAGTGTAACATACAGTTTGGTTTCACAAAAAATTTAAGTAGCTTCAACAATACGAAGCTACGCATCATGCAACTCACGCAAAACTGGACATTATGCATGGTGACTTCACGTGGAGATGATGTCAACTGGTCAGCGAGATTGTGTGATTTGATGCTGTAAGAATTTTATTTTGGACCACATACAAATGCCATCAGTCAAATTCAGCTTGATCCATGCGCCAGTGTCATAGAAAATTGGACATCGGATGCGCGTCACCCAGCTAAGTTGCTGCACAATGGCATCAAAAGGCTTTAAAAGGCTTTTTTAATAAATAAAAAGGCGAAATCATACACACACTTTGTTCTGTTGAAATTTAAAGAGGTTAAGCGTTTAATGAAAGACTTTTTATTATTTGCTGGTTTAAGCGCCCAATATTAGTGGTTTAATTTGAAATCTAAACTTTCACATACACATCAATCATATTTACGAACAGCTGTTGAAATGTTATGAACCAAAAAAAAGTTCTAAGAAAATGAAATATAAATGAATTGCTTTAATGATGAAGAATATTTGTTAATCCTTAAATGCTGCTAAACATTTATTTTTTCTTTAACATTTTTGAAAAATTCACTTTATACACAATATGAAATTCGAGATTTCTCTTCATCTTATAAGAACAAGAATCAATTTGCTACGATAACACATTTAATATTTGCAAGAAATGTTGCCATTTTTGGTCCTTCAGTGTGGAAATACTGGAAGGTTTAATTTATAAAAAAAAATAATTAAAAAAAATAATTTAATACAAAACTAAAATAATTTAATACAAAATTCAATTAATTTTTCAGTTTAACTAACTAAATAAGCTTAAACTCGAACACAAAAACGGATCCTCAGTGTTTAAAATTCTTGGTTTTGTCATGGCTGTATGTCCTAATTTGAAAGGATCCGAAGCAAAAAAATTCACTTCGGTGTGAATTCATCTGATGAATGAAATTCATAGAAAGTTCTAAAACGTAAAAAAGTATATGTATAACTTTGCATATTTAATGCAATTTTGCTTAATTTATTAAGTTCGTTCTTGATAAATAATGTGAAAATGAACCTCATTAAGGGAAAATAGACAATTTAAAAACAAACTACATACATACGTATATTTTCTAATAAAAAAAATCGCTCAGTTTCCTCATTCCGATTTATTCTTACATTTTACGCTCATGCACACTTATGTGCGTGATCCGTACCCATCTCTACACTAAAATAAACTTCCTCCTTTCTAGCGATTCACTTTAGAACACAATCATTATATTTGCTTTCTGTGTAAATAAGGTATTCTTTCAAGAATATACAGATTTATTTTCTATTCTATGGAAAATACCAAATCCAACCCATTTGCACTGGCAATTAAGCGGAAATTTCCATATTCTGTAAATAAATCAAGCCCACCTGTAAACAGTCGAGAAAAGAAATACTTTGGGTATTTCGATATGTGTTTGCAAAAAGGAAAACCACAGTAATGCAATTTAATGTTTCGTTTGTTAGAAAATAATCCCGGAAATAAAGTTTTTTCAAACCCCACATGCCACATACATACAAAGCTGCCAGATAAATTAGGGCTAAGGTCGTAAAATTTTGTAGAAAAAATCGTCAGAACGATTCATCGAAAGTGTTAGAAAATGTCCTAAAAATACCAAATCTATAGCATTTATGTATCTTGTACGTACAATGTTCATGGATGGTCCCTAAGTGGACTTATCGATTTTGGTGTTCATAAATATCCAATTTAGCTTTCTCCATCAGCATTTTACAGCCGAAAATGTTTTAATAAAAAAATCTTGTCTTAATATTTCGAATAACAGCATTAATGTGATTATATTGGCTACAGAAAATCTATTTTAAATATTTCCCATACCATATAAAATTCTAGTTTTAAATATTTTTTCAAAATATATTTTGTCATTGCACAGAATATGGCAATTTGACTTACTAGGTGGCATTACGAAGATTGCTGACTAGTGAAGTGACAATAAAGAAAAAATTCTCTACATATCATTATATTTTTCGGTCAAATTTGTGTTGTTCTTATGCGGTTGTGGTCGTGCTACCACTTGTTAAGTCAATTCGCCTTGATTTAGAATTCTTTCTTCTCACTAAACAGACTTCACAATAGTTAGCATGGGGAATTCGACTCAATTTATGGTGCAATTATATACAAACTGCTCAATTTATTAATTAAGTTCTTATATGGTGAATTGATTTGAATTAAGACCATAGTTGAAAAAATTTCCTAATTGCATAGCATCTGAATACAGAATTAATAAAGAATTTTAATATTTGTTACTGAAATTAAGATAACGTAACTTGTCTCGGCTTACCATCATTACCTCGGTTTTTCTTCATATTGAGTGTTAAGCCGTCCTCATTGCTGCGTGTGCTGAAGAGAAGATATTGCACATCTTATTTGTTTACTCTACCTTCACTTTTACCGAAATCGTGAAAATAAATCGTCAAGTCTGGCAGCCAGCCATGGCCACATTATTATTTGCACTATTCTATAGTATACAATATATAAGTATATACATGCACACTTACATATGTATGTATGTATTTACGTAAATGAATATATAAGAAACTTTGCTTTTTTAAAGACAATGCAAGAATGCTGCCATATACACATTGAATGAATATACTTATACATAGTACATACACCTGCATACATACATATACTATATGTAGATATCTACAAGTGCATATGTATGTACATACTTATGTATATAGATGTTTATGAATGGTTTATGTAGTGACATTAACCTTTAGAAAAACGTAGAAGATAAAAGCTTTTTTCCTACAAATAAAAATCGAGGAAAGTAGAACAGCTGATTCAGGGTAAAAGCTTATGTTGTGAGAGTAATGTTTAAAGAGAGAGAATGTAAACAATAGAGTGTGCTTTTAACACTAGAATACGTGACTTTAGTCATTATAGTTTATTGCTTAACACTGTATTTTTGGCAAGCCAGTTTTGATTACAAAAGCGAAAAAAATTTTAACTGGTGTGTTCTACACAAAAAAATTTTCTGCTTATAAAAATAGGTTACATTCAGAATCAATGGCATATTACGATGTGTGTGAAGATAACTTTAAATTTAACTAGTACAGACAAAAACCATAATTTTTAGCAATGCCAATTTCGCAATTGACAGAGCTCTGTTAACCAGTTAGCAGAAATTCCAAATTGGACTATTTATATATGGATCTCTTTCATTTAAATTTTTTTTACCAAAATTGAAAAAGGTCGAAAGCCATGGCATTATGGACTTCATAACAGTATAGGCATTATCTAGAAAATTGAAAAAATTTTCTATTTGAAAAATTTCCGATTGGAATAATTTCCAATTTAATGATTTTCAAACGGTTCTAAACATAGGGTATATAGTTCTGAGATCGATAAAGCAAGTGTTTCGATCCTATAATCGTGATATCTAAGCTTTAATTCTTAAAAGCCATTCTGATTCTGAATATAGCCTATAGAGCTATGAAGTACTCAATATTATGGCTTTCAGACCCACCATTTTTTTCCAAAAAATCCCCCTATTTGTCCATATATACGCGCAGTTCGATTTCTCAAAAGCTGTACTAATACTATACTGAATAAAACCAATTTAAAAATTTTAAGTAATTAAAATTTAATGAACTATTCTCGAGTAAATAATTTCCTTAATTCCTCTTATTTTTATACCGTCAATTTATCAATTTATTACAAAATATATTTTTAAACTTAATAAATATTTAGTTAAATTTAAGTATATTTTTCGTAGTTTTTGGCGAAATTTTACTAAATTAAAAAATTTTTGGAAGTATGTAACCAGTAGGAAATTAAATTAATATTTTTTGTGAGTGTAACAATTTGCTTGCACAATCATGTCAGCCAACAATTGTTATTTTAACTGTTGAACAAGGAGATATCCTACAAAAAAATGCATATGTTGTGAATATTGCAGACCAACAAAATATTATGATCAGGCAAAATATGAAAATTGACACAAAAGAACACGAATATATATATTTGCTATTATTCTGTCAACGATTTAATCACATGCGAACACATCATTGGCTCGACATAAACTCTGAGAAGAGGCAACATTTGTAATTACTAATTCCAAGTAGTTGATAGTCCATCTAACTGGAAACTGATTGCCAGGAAGAGATTTTACCAATTTATTAATTTAAATTGAAATTTTCATTCTCGTGAAGAAAATGGCTCATTGTGTCTAAAAGCGGTTTTTTAGTGTTAAAATCAAAAAGGAGTCCGTGCTTTTATGCAAGTCCTGTTTTTATAGACACAATTTTCTTTGTAGCGGATTTTGGCGCTAAAGTGAAAGTTTTCAATTGAGTTTAACACAAAAAAGCTTTACAGGACCTCTTTTGTAAGCTCATTGTATTAGTTCAGTTGCCCAAAAACTTTTGAACGGAAACCATGTCAATTGGATCTATAAAATACATATATAAATATATTATATTCATTTTAGAAAAAATATAAAATTTTCCCTACGCAAATTTAATAAAAAAAAGTTCTGAGATTAATTATCTCTTAGTTAATAATTGTTATAAATTGTAAAGTTCTTTTGTTTAAATTTCATAATATTTTTCGTGACGGTACCAACCATGACCATCATTTTTGAAGATTAAAAATGAGTTCATTCCTTTCGTTCCTTTCTTTCGTGCTGAAACTGCTAAATTGCGAGTATTAAACGGAGTCCTGTGCACCCGCAACTATATTTATTTCTAGCGATTGTGTGAGGCATTTCCGAAAATTTGTCATGATTGCAATAAATAAAATTTATACTGATATTCTGGTTTTATTTTTATTAAATGATATAAAAATTAAAGAAAGAGACAAAAATAAAATCCTGAATTAATGCGGGCAATAAAATAGCAAATAAAACCAAATAACAAACAACAGGACAAAATAAGTAACAGAGTTAATAATAATAAAATATCAGCAAAAGAAGCCTACGATAAAAAAAATATGCATTTCAGATTTAAAAAAAAATTATATATTAAGCCAATCATTGGCTAGAAATAAAAAAGTAATTACATTTATTACAAATAAAACATTATTTTGTTAAAGATCTCTATTTATTATTGCTTTAGTGTTTGAGGAAACGCTATCAAATGCAAGACATTCATGTAAAGATTAACAAAAATTGTTGAATAATTAAAACTCATCATACACCACATTCATCAGTTTTTACTCGTATTATGCTGATGGACAATGGCAGCAGTAGCGGCAGCATTATTGGTCCACTTCAGAGCGCTGCCGCTGCGGTGGGTGTTTGCAACGGCGATAATTTGAGCCATTCCAATTCGGCCAAAGATGTTAACAATGATGATGCTGAAGATGAGGAGGAAGAGGACGATGCAAATAGTACCACGGTAATTAAGAGTTCAAGTGTTTGGAATTTTAAAAGAATTTAAATTGAATGACAAAGTCAAATATAAAGATAAGCTTCCTTTCATACACATTCATATACATACATATCTATTGTACATATATGTATACGTCCACATGAATATTTAACTGAAACAGTGTCTATTTATTACGTTTTAAATATTATACCACTCAGTGAGAGACGGAGTATGGTTTCATTTTAAATAAAGAAAGGAAGAAAGTTTTAATAAAAACGACATAAAAGTATAAGTTTAAAAACGTATATTTTAACACGATACTTTAAAACACTTAATTGTTAATTATTTTTAAAAGGGGACAATGATGTACCAACAATATTGTATCATCAACAAGAGAACCATTTAAAAATGTACCATTTAAAAAGTACCTTTTAAAAAAGTACCATAAGAAAAATTACCGTATAAAAAAGTATTGTTTGAAAAAGTACCCTTTCAAAAAGTATCATTTGAAGAAGTACCTTTTAAAAAAGAACCTTTTAAATAAATGCTTTTTAAAAAAGTACCTTTTAATAAAGTACCTTTTAATAAAGTACCTTTTAATAAAGTACCTTTTAATAAAGTACCTTTTAATAAAGTACCTTTTAATATAGAACCTTTTCAAAATGTATCTTTTAAGAGAGTACTTTTCAAAATTGATGTTTAAAAAGTATCTTTTAAAAAAGTACCCTCCAAAAAGGACCTTTTAAAAATATTTTTTAAAAAAATTGATTTAAAAACGTAGCTTTTACAAAAGTACCTTTTCAAGAAGTACATTTTAGAAAAAGTACTGTATAATTACTATTTTACTTTTTAAAAAGTATCGCTTAAGAAAAGTACCATTTAAAAAATACCTTTTATCAAACTAACTTATAATAAAAAACTTTTAATAAAATAATTTTTAAAGAAGAATCCTTTATATACGCTTTCAAGATATTTCTTTAGATTACTTTAGCCACAAAGATTTTAGTTGTTGATTTTCTTGTATTGAGTGTGTCACAAAATATACAAAGCAAATCTGGCGAGATTTGAAAGAAAGTTTTAAAAATAATTTCTTTTTTGGATTGAACAGTATATTTTATTATATTTATATTTGTTATTGTATAAGGATAAGAAATCTTAAAAGCTTGAGACTGTTAAGAAAATAAATTATTGGTATTAAAACACAAAAAACACATTTTGTATAGGAATATTTCTTTAAAGAGAAACTCCTTGTTTGGTAGTTTGATACAATGATTAGGAGGTTCGTTCTAAAAATAAAAAGCGTAAAAATTCGATACGAGAATAAAACGTAGAAAAGGAAATAATGCCGTGGTACTTCTCACCAAACTTCCAAATAAGGTAATCTGGAAGTAGTGACAGGTATAGTCTTCCAATGATTCTACTATATGCTTGTATATATGCAAGATATTCTCTTTTTTGGACGCACTTTATATAATGACAATAAAAACAATTTGCTAAAAAATGCTTGTCTGAAATTTGTTGGTAATAATTTTTATTGTGTAGCTTTGAGCGTAAAAGTCTTGGAAAGGACATAGTAAAAAAGAGCTTCCTAAGAAGTCACAAAAAATGCAGAGATTTTGATGTAGAAGATGCAAATTTTTAAAATTTTTCAAATTATTTAAACACAGAATTATGAATACAAAATTGCGCTCAGATGAACTAAAAGTTGTCTTCAAAAGAGTGGGAGGAATAAATTTATTTAAAAAAAAAATAATTAATTAAATAAGGATTAAGCTCTTTAATACTAGAAATAGAAGTCTTGTAAAGGCTTGCCAAAGATTCGTAATTAGTTTTTTCTTACATGAAAGTAATAGTTTCAGTTAAAATTTTAGGAAAAATACTGTCTTCAATTAAACTTGATGAGAAAGACAATTTTTTCAATTTAATATAGATTTTCGCAACTTAACTTCCCAGGAAGTCGAAAAAATGCACTAAAGAATACTTAGGACGCAATGAAAGTGTATTTTTTAATGACATTTTTATTGTTGTTTTGCACTGGGTGTAATTTCCTACAAATAGGTCATCTCTATATCTTAAAGAATCTCATCTTTGTCGTGAGTGAAAAAGGATTTTTCTTCACAAATAAAAGTCACTTGTTCTTACCTTTGATTTAGTATTGACTAGGAGATATCTAGAACCAATCATACATCGTACGATGCTAAATTTTTTTATTTGGGAAATATTTTTTTACCCTTTTCATATGGGTATTTTGAATCCTTCTAGTGTGGAGGTTTTTTATAAGAATTTTCAACAAAAAAGTTTCCACCATAAAATGCCAATAAAACTTTCATGAACTTCTGCACTTCAAACAAATATTTGTCATGTACTTTATTAATCACAACAATTTTTCTAATTACATTCAAGGATAACGATAGCGGAACACAAGGGAGAGGAAAAAAACTAATTTAGGATAAAGAAGGTGGAATTTTTAATTAAAATTTCATTTTATACGATTTCTTCCAATTATCGTTAAAATATTTGTTGTAGTTGTTAATATTTAAATATCTGTTAGAAATTCTCTAAATAATCGTGTTGTTTCAATTGTTGTATTCAATTTATTTTGAATGTTTATTTTGCTATTTACTCGTCATATACACAGTCATGTGTATATGACGTACGTGTATAATCTGTTAAGTAATTATTAATTCATTTAGACATTATGATTTTTTATTTGTTTGCTTTTATTAATTTAATTTGAAATTTGCAAATTTTCTATTATTGTACCCGTTTAAACTCGTAATCAAAAGAACTTTTTATAAAAATTTATAATGAATGCAAATTATTAATTGGAAAATTGTGGTTAATGAATGGAAAATCAAGTAGTACTGGCTGCCATTTGTTATACATCGATACGAATACGTATGTATGTATGTGCACGTGTGTGTAATATCAATGTATAAATAAATATATCAATAATTTTTATTAAATTGACAGAAACATGAACTTATATCGACAGAGAAATACATTTTTTTTTAAGAATTTATGTATATTTGAAAAGTTGCATTCAGCATGTGGTGCAGATATTGAAAATAAAAAAATTAGATACTGCTTACATAGGGTGATTTTTTAAGAAATCTCGGATTTGATTTAGAAAAAAAACACATAAAATTTTGAAAAATGTATGAAATCTTTATTTGAGTCAATAAAACGATCTATATAATTCAATTTTTAAAGATGATTTCATCTAAATGTTGACCGTGGCCTCCAATGGTTATTTTTGCTGGGTCCAATTTTGGCATTCTCTCTCCAATATATCGGCCGATATCTCACGAATTTATTCTTCAATATTGCCGCCCAGTATGTCAACCATTGGGGGCTTGCCCCTATAGAAATGAACCTTAATATAGCCCCACAAAAAATAGTCTAAAGGCGTTGAATCGCAAGATCTAGGCGGCCAACTGACCGGCCCCAAACGTGAAATAAACTGTTCACCGAACTCGCCTCTCACATGGGTCATTGTTTCGCGTGCCGTGTGGCATGCGACGGTGTCGTCTTGTTGAAATCACATGTCTAACAAGTCCAATTCTTCCATTTTGGGCAAAAAAAGCCAGTGATCATCGCACGGTACCTTACGCCATTGACTATAACGTTGTGATTTTTATCTTTCTTGAAGAAGTTCGGTCCAATGGCGCCACCGGCCCACAAACAGCTCTTTGAGGGTGCGTTGGCAGCTCTTCGCACCAAATTCGGCAAATTCTGTTTGTTGATGTACCCGTTGACCCAGAAATGAGCTTCGTTGCTGACGACAAGTTTGGATCTTCATCCAACTTTCCTAAGGCCCTTTCAACAAACAAACGACATTATGGTATGTCATCTGGCTTTAGTTGTTGCAGCAGCTGCAGTTTGCATAGCTTCATACCGTGGTCCCTTCCAGGTGTGTCGAATAACACAAGCCCAATTGTTGACAACGGCGACGAATTGACATATCGTGATCTTCATTGACACTGGCCGATATAGCAGCAATATTCTCCTCGGTGCGCACTCTTCGCATACGGATTAGTCGATTAATATCCAATAAAATGAAAATTATGCGAAATTTTGTCACAACAACTTTTATAGCCTGTTCAGTGGGTCGATTATGACGACCATAAAATGGGGATAATTCAGGAAACACATTTCTCGCACAGCAGGAATTTTGATAATAAAATTTAGTGAATTGCAAGCGTTAGTCTATTCGTAGTGAAATTGAAATTTAACATGGCATTGCCACATGCCACGAATCTTTTTTTACACTGAAAAAATTTACACAGATAAAACAAATAGCGAAAAAATCTCGATGTACAAATATTCTCTTTATTCGAATAAAAGGAATTTTGTGAATTCTTATTTTTCATTATATTTTTGTTGTTTTATGTCATTTGTATGCTTTACTATCATGATATAAACTCATAATTTTCGAAAATAATTTATTTTTCTTCAAATTAATATATACATAAATATTTTTTCTACATATTTGACTACTCGATTGCAATTGCAATCATTTTTGTGCATCACAAATTATAAATTACGACTGCGTTGCCAAGAAAATTCTTTCAATATTAAAACAGTTAAAGATGTGTTTTGCATAAGATTTCTTAACAAACATTTGTTGTCTTAAAGTGTAATGTTAACAATTAGCATTGAAAATTATTGGGATTATAATTAACATGAAATATAATTGTTTGTTATGCTGTTTGTTAAAAATATTCTAAGCCTACTATGATTATGTATTTTGTAATAATTATATACGATAGAGAATTCTCATATTGTATTTGATTGTTTTGGCATAAACATATCGAGGTTGAATATTTGAAAACGAAATATGAACAGCTAAAACAAATTTGAGAATTGTAATGTGAACTTTAAAGCTGAAGTAAAATATGTTTTTGCATACGGCCGTAATTATTTTTTTTATAAATATAATAATATTCCAAACTTCGAGTTAAAGTCAACTCGACAAAAAATACCAATGAACATGATCCAAACATCTTGCAATGAAAACTCTATATTAAAATCATTGACACTTCCGGATGTATTTCTTTATAAGTTTTCCATTAACTGGCATATAAGTTAGACAGCGATTTAATTTATCGCAAAGATTTGATTGCAACCATTTAATCTTAATATATCAATTATAGCCAACTGAAACATGTTTCTTATTTCTTGCAAGTAATATATATGACAGTCACTGTATTGCAGAGCCACATGGAGGCGATTAAACGATTAAACCTAAATTACCTTAAGTAGCGGTGCCTTCGTAGACTAGTAAATGCTGTACTAGACTAGTATTCCGAAGGTCGCAGGTTCGATTTCTGCCAAACATTGTGGGAGTTTTTGCAGACAAACCAAGTACACGTAGTTTAGCAGTTTGTATGTGTTAACTTTGTTTAAAAAAAATATGTATGTGGCGGACATAATACCCATTATTCATACCAAAAGTGTAACTCCACTGTTGTCGCTAAATATTTCAAAACTGTACGATTTAGTTTTTAGCGTCCTATTATTGTCGGCCATTGAAATAACCTTTTTCGGCGGCTAACATCGGCCAAAAAGAAATTACGGGCTTTAATCGGAAAAGTTAATAATTTGCTCTGCTGATGTGATGCATTTACGAAATAGGCTCCAAATATTACTAAATAAGTGATGACTTCTTTATTTTTAATATATGTAAATGTTACACATTTTTTGCCCTTCTTGAATATTGTGTTCAGTTCTTAAAAAATGATAATAATAAGTATTAGTGCAAAAAACAACATGTTCCATTTTACATATATTTTAAGCAACATAAAATTGGAATTTATCGGTATTGTACACTGTTTATACACAAATCATCATAAAACAAATTATTACTTATAAATTAAACGCACCAAATAAGTATTATTGTTCAATTTTGTTTGCCACTGTAGTTTAAAATAATGTTGACTTAATTTTACATTGTGTCATTGAACCTCAATGTTATTGAACTTATCAACTAAGATTATTTACCTATTAATATAATATTTTTTAATTTTGCTTCCAATGTTATTTAGCAATTCTGGGCGACGAAATACATGCAGTTATGAACACATTCAAGTGTGTTATTACCCATCATACGTCGAGTCCATTCAGGTTAATGTGCTCAAAGACACGAATAATTAATCCATTCAGGTTAAAGTGCTTAAAGCGATAATGATTAACAAATGGTATCACTCCAGTGGCTAAATACTTTTCCAGAAAATATTATGGCAAGCAAAGAAAAAATTGCATAATCGTAACAGGCTTTTAATGTTTTAATACAACAAACAATTTATACCTTTGGGTATAAATTATTATTTATTAAACAAACGGAAAAAACGATATCCTATTTTAAATACTTGATATTGAAATTAAATGTCTGCATATGAATAGTGAAAGGCAAAACAAACAAATTTGAAAATTCCAGATATTTTAAGCAACTATTTCTGCTCCACTGTAAACTTTAAAAAGGCGTCATTTTGCGAGGGTGTCGGTAACAAGTATTATTTCTCAAAAATTATATAACTGCAATTAGGCCTACTGGAAATAGCATGGGGGAAAAAGCGTCTTGTACTTTATCTCAAAGGTGGGAAGGAAAGCACGTTTCACAGGAACAAAAAAATTGCGAAAAAAATTTAAACAATTTTTTTTAGCAGAACACAGAACGAAAGGGCCTTTTAGAGTTTTGTTTGGTGGGTGCTGTTGGCTGAAGTAGTTAACGCGTTGACTACAAAGCAATTTATAACTAAGAACCTGAGTTCGATCCCTCTGCAACACCAAGAATTTTTCTGATTTATGGTACATTAATTAGCGTGGCATTGTGTTAATTGTTGTTGGACTGTTTCAAGAGCTGAAGGCATAGCGCACTGGTCGCTGAACGGTATCGTCAGCGATTGTTACTCTCTATGCTAATATACACTACATCACAGCGCTCTCATTCCTAGGTAATGTTAGCAAAATCGTGGAGAATTAAAACAATTAATAAAATAGCTACACAACAGATTAAGAAACTTAATGTATCTCCTTAACACCAGAGGCTCTGCAACTCTACTATAAAAGAAAACGCGGAATAGTACAGTTGTAAAACGAATTTAAGCTTCTGATTTCACCAGCTGTCCTCTCTTTACTGACCCTTTTACAAAAGAAGTAATACCTTAGTAGTGTAGGCATTCATTACCTGAGTGTGTTACTTTTCTTTATAAAAAAGTTTCTTCATGCAAGAATTCAGTTTTCGTCTATTTTTTATTTTTTTTTTTTTGAAAATAGATGTCCTTATTCCCGGACTATTTAATTACAATTTTCATGAAATTAAATTGCAAATTAAATTATTACAAAAACAAACCCATAAAATTGCGAAATATACGAAAATATTTGGAAATTATTTAATTTTTCTTTTTTTATTGTTGTTTAAATTTATAATAACAAGCAATGGAAACGCTTAAGTTAATAAAAGTAAATTTACAACAGCCATTATTTTCTACGCTTTAAATTCATTGTACTTTCTTTAATTTACTATCAACACAATTTGGACCAATGTTGTTCACACCAATGTTGCTCATGTTAAGAGCAATTTTGGTCCGATTCCATTAAGTTTTTCAAATTCACTATTAGAAATATAAATGTGCGTAGTTAAGTGGTCAGAATAACTCACAGTTCTTATCTATTCAGTTGAATAGTCCTTAGAAAAAGATAAACATCATATTTTTTGTCCTTTTTAATTTAATGATTTTACTTTAATGATTTTCCTTTTCAATTTCGGGAATAATTTATTAGCGAGCCGTTTGCAAAATTTAAACACTTACAAACTGTAAATATTTTTCTTCAAATTGGAATCATAAATAATTTTCCTAAGTTTATTAAGCTTTCTTAAAATATGGAAAATTTTTTTGAATGTAAGTAAAAGTTCCAAGGCACATAAATCAGATAAAACTGAAAATGAAAAAAAAAATTTCATTCATTTCAAAGAAGAAAAAAAAAGCTGACATATATATATATATATATATATATATATATATATATATATATATATATATATATATATATATATATATATATATATATATATATATATATATATATATATTGACCAATTGATAATTTTACTGAATATCCGAGTCTGAGTATATTGAATATACGGATCCGATCCCAAAGCCTTCTTAAACCGTGACAAGCAAGAATATACGACAAGGCTGTTCAAACTATTGCTTATGGACAGAAATTCAATACTAATCCTAGATTACAAAATTCTTCTATGCACCGTGATCCTAACCCCCATATGGTGCTATGAAATTCAGTTGTGGAGCACCGCCTTAACATCTAATATACAGAAAAAATTCAAAGGCGCCAAAATCAAATTCTCCATATGATTACAGCCGCTCCCTGGTACAAGTATGTAAAAAATTCGTGTATTCATGAAGACCAGTACGTTCCATTGGTTGAAACAGTGGTTTCAAAGCACATGACAACATACAAAAAGAAACTAGAGTATCATCCGAACCCACTAGCCCGCAACACTCGGCTGATATGGTGCAACACCTTTGCTCTTGGCTGAACATGAGAGATGTGAAAATAACACATGAGAACTGGCTGAAATTAGTGTTATTTGTCTGGCATTGGCTGGACTTAAATAATTAATGATATCAGATTTTAGATTCGAATACTCATTGTCTATTTAATTTAAACTGAAGATTCAATATATAAAAAAATAGTTGAGAAAATAGATTTTTGGTATATACTCATAAAGGGTCTGTTATTAAGCGCTCCCTAAATATAACAAAGTGTGTGTATGATTTGACCTGTTTAAACATTTGCCTATTGACACCAATATGTATGAAATATAATATAAATGTCCGCCGCGGCTTCGCTGGGTGGCGCGCATCCAAAGTGTCAAGTTTTCCACGGCAGAGGCATAAATCACAATAAATGTGACCGATAGCATGGGTTATGTTTCCTTTGAGGGTCGCGATGGTTTGTGAACTATTCGCATAGACCTGCGACTTCAGAAAATTCCACAATCTAACGGGGTTAGATCGCACGGTCTCGGTTACCAATTTACATCACCTACATGACCTCATATCGCTCGTGCAGAATGTGCGATGTGGCATGAGCTGTGTTGAAACCATATGTCGTTTGTGTTCATGTCATCCAATTCAGGCCACAAGAAGTTAATAATCATCGACCTATAACGCCCGCCATTGAAGTTGATGGTTTGGCCAATGTCGTTCTCACAGAGATATGTAAACAAATGACGCCGCCAGAATAAAAGCAGTGACTTTTTCGGAATGCATTGGACGCTTTTGGATCTCATGTGGATTTGATATTATCCTAAATTACACAATTTTGTTTGTTGGCGTACCCATTCACCCAGAAATTTAGGACGGTTATGACTTTCGTAAAATGGGCGAAGAGCGCCGAATGTTGCCCGAACAGCATACCCATTTGGGAAATAAATAATAGCCCAAGGCCTATTTATACAGGCCGTCGCAATTCTACAATAAACACAAAATTACAAAAGTTTGTTTGTGTAACAAATTTTTCTACTGTTAAAGAAATTCAGACTTTGACACATACAAAATGTGAGTATATAAAATGTGAGCTCTTACGATGACCTGCATATATAGAGCTTGGCCAATTCGACAGATATAACTTTAACAAAATGGCCGCTATCAACTGCCAAACTGCGGAAGCCCGCATTGGAAGACCCGATATTAAGGTTAAGTCGAATTCACTTGTATCACTTTGGTAAGATACGTTAGTTCCATTTTATCGTCAAAATTGGCTAAATTTTGCTAATTTTAATTCATTACATTTTTGAAAGAAGAATAATAAAAAATCCTCAGTTAAATAATAGCAAATTTGTATAAAAATAAATTTTAAGCACAACACCTCGTGATTTTATAAGGAACAGTAAAGTGTCTGGGGACAAAGTGTTTCGAAACTTATATTCAATATATATATATAAAAAAACATTGTGGAGACATAAGTAAAAATAATATTATATAAAAATAAAAAAAATTAATGTTGGTATGATTTTTCCCAACAAATAGCCAGCCTTAAAGAATTTCACGTTAACGCCACCATTTTCTGTCTATTGTTGTAACACGTATCTCACCAACCAACGGAGGAGGACAAAAAGTTTAAACGTTTGCGTGAAAACCACTTTCTTATGATTGTATTTTTTTTCCTTTCGTGCAGGATAACAGTTCATTGACTTGGTTTTTCTGCCGCCGTCTTCGATATTTGTTTGCCACCAACAAAACAGTATTTATTCCCCTATGGGATGCTAAATCAAATAAATTATTTACGAGAGTTTTCAACAGATATTTGCGTTTATATATTGTATCTAGATTTTATATTTGTTTTAATTTTTAACAAAAATGTTTTCTTTTCACTTTCTTTTTTTCTTCTCGTCTGTCTGCCTGTAATAGCAAAATAGTTGTTTATGCAAATTTTTTAAACAAAAAAGAAAAAATATGAATAATAATAAAATAAACAAAGAAAAGCACTGATTCTAATACTCTTACAAATAAGATTTAGGAGGATAAAAAATACCCACTTCAGATAAAAATACTCTAACATTTAAAAGAGATTTTGTGGTAGGTATGTAAAATAAACAAAATAATAAAAATAAAACGTATGTATATTGAATTAAATGTGTTTATGTCTATTTTAAATTTCCTAGGAAAAAATTAACTATGAAATTAAAAATATATTTCTTTGCTGCATTTTTTCTAACAGATACAAACGATACAAATGATATGAAAGTTATAAAAAAAAGATTTTTAAATAAGGGCGGCTGGATATTCAGTTGTTGTAGCAAGGAGGGCTTCAATGAAAAAAAAAGAAATTTAAAACCCATTTGTAAGGAGCGGAAGTTCCAGTTTTTCTATGGTATCAATAAAAAATACACAAATTTTTTTTCAATTCCTAAGAATATCTATGATATGAATGGATGTACAAAAAAATTAAAATCGTAGCAGAATCTAAAAGAGAACTTCTATGATAGGCCAAACAATAAGATCATTAAATATAAAGTTCCAAAGAAGAGAAGTTCATGTAAGATGCTCCAATGCTAATGTCATTGAATATACAGTTCCAGCATCAAAGAAGAGGAGTTCATGTAAGATGGGCAAATGCTAAGGTCATTGAATATATGGTTCCAGCATCAAAAAAGAGAACTTCTCTTTAGATGGGAAAACGTTATGATCATTTATTATATAGTTTCAGCATCAAAGAACAGAACTTCTTTTTAGATGGGAAAACGTTAAGATCATTAATTATATAGTTCCAGTATCAAAGAAGAGAATTTCTTTTTAGATGGGAAAACGTTAAGATCATTGAATATATAGTTTCAGCATCCAAAAAGAGAACTTTTTGCAAAATAGGTCAACCTTAAAATTATTAACTTCTCTGATACTGATTAGATGATTCTCCATAACCATTTTTTCTCACTTTCTTAACATTTTCATCGGATATTGATGTGATGGAGCTTCCAGGATGATCATCGTCTTTGAAAAGCTTGTACCACTTGTGAAAATTTTTCTGACTGAGAGTACAATCACCATATGTCACTCTCAACATTTCAATTGTTTTTTTTTATAATTCTCTGATCCATATCTTTCCACAGCAGAAAATCGCCGAACAAGCAAAACACGTCTGCTTGTTATTCCTCTCACAAACAAACTAAGCTAAACACAAACAAACTCAACTAAGAACATATGTTCGAGACAAGTGTGCCAACATAAAAAGAAAAAAATCCCTAATAGAATGCACGTCGCCCGAGAAATTTCAAGTTTTACCTTTTCTATTAAACAGACCTCATATTATTAGAATATAGAGTCTTAAATATATGTCTTGGTTGTACGTATCTATATCACTAGCCCTTTTTTAATTAGGTATTCACGCTTCGTAGTTTTTCTACAAGCCTGTTGAATTGAATACGTTTTTTGTGAGCGTGAGACGAAGAGAAACTAGTGCCATCGTTACGTTTTTTTCTCTCGTTTTTAGATATTCACACACATACACACCAATGATAATAAAATATTGCAATATTTATATATAAACTTGGACTAAATTAAAGGTCATTTTGGTTATACGTGACCGAATTTGTTTACATTTTTCTCCAATATTTTTCTATTTTGGTTACTTATTCAGCAAAAAAAAAAAAAGTTATCTAATTAGATTTTAATTTTAGTATTTGTTTTATTAGCTAAAATCTTTGCAACTATTAACAAATTTAAATCTGGAAGAATCACCTGAAAAAGATGTGTGTGAAGGTAAATTTAAATTTAACTAGCAGAGACCAGTTTTTTTAGCGATGCCAATTTCGCAGCTAACAGAGCTCTATTAAACAGTTAATAGGAAATAGGATCCTAATAGGAAATAGGTTCAACTCCAAAATAGTTTTTAATGGCATTAATTAATTTCCAATTGAATAATACCTGGACCACCATTTGTTTTTAGAGTGTAGTACCAGCCGGTCTCTCCGTTTCTAATCTCCTCCTACTCCTCTAGAAAATAACTTTTATATTTCTCGTAATTATGGTACTCGAGAATATGTTCTATATGCCAGATTTATGTGAATTTGTCCCTTGGAACCTCTTTACATTTCTCTCGTGCCTCTTGTGAATTGTGACGAGAAATTAGATTTTGAGTCCCTAATCTTAAAATTGGTACAAAATACATAGGTATGTGTTTACTTAAAAATTTTCAGATAATAGTTTTTGAATGCAATTTTATCCAACAATGTTTTAAATTGCCCTTTTTTATAATCCCAGCTAAGGACTCTATAATTAATCTTCTGGGGTAACCGAAAAGTCTATGTATTACTCTCTTGTTGCAGAAATTATGTCTATTTTATTCTTTTTTATGGGATTATGTATCAAATGATCCGAATTTATTGCGAAATGTCAAAGCTTCTTTGCCCATTTCTTAAAATTTGGAGCTGGCACCGAATAAGAAGGATGCATCTCAAGTCGTATATTATTCCCATAAAATAAATTACAAGTTCGCTATACTGCTCAATTATTTGGGGAAGTTCGTTTATGATTTATTTATATAATTTATTTTATATAGATTTCGTAACAAATTACTAGCTTCCTTTGGTATTGTTCTGTTCCTTATATCACATTGTGTAGTTAAGGTTTCTGTTTAGAATTTATTTATTTAAATCAACATTCTGCATTAATGTCGTATTCTTTGAAATGATGTTTCCATTCTAGTCGTATTTTGACTATTGAAAAATACATGCGAAACATACATGTTCTCGTACACACACACTCACACATACACATACATATATATAGCGGCATATCTCGCAAACAAATGGAGAATATCCTAATTTTATCCTAAAATCAATAATTTATGGATATCCCCAAGTTATCTTTTAGAAGAAAATATTTAAATTTTCTTCGTATTATTATTTCTGAGAAATTTCGGCAACATAAATACAAAAAAAATTATATCATTTCAACAAAATTAATTTTTAATGATTTTTTTAATTTTATTCCAAAACAGTTCTGTGGAGAACTAAGTTGCATGGCCAACATTTAAAATACATATTTAAGGTAAAACTGTATGCGAAATCCAGGAGTATAATAAATTCAGGGGTACCACAAGGCTCCCTTCTCTCTTTTTTTTATTCTGTTTGTTATTTTTCTTAATGAATTATTATGTAAAACTTCCAACGCATGGGGTCATACGAATTGAGTCGATTTTAATGCTCGTAAGAGTTGCTGTAAGTGCTGTAAGCTTACGCATAAACGTATGACCCCACATTCTGGTCCATTTGAAATTATGGGTGATATAAATATTGACTAATCAAAAGCTCTTGATGTTCTTGACATGAAAATTCAGTATGATGTTCGGTGGACTGAGCACATTTTTCATTACGCTAAAGAAGCATTCAAGTGCCTCGGTTTTTTAAGATGGTGTAAGATATATTTCTCCCCTTCTGATTTCCTTACTATATATACTACCTACATCCGGCCGAAAATGGAATACAACAGGAGAGGACAAATATGGCCGCTATCAACTGTCGAACTGAGAAATTATTTATAATGCAAAATATCACTAAATTTTACAACTGAATTAAAATTCGCAATTAAAGTGCTGAATTAAACAATTCAAGTTAATAATTTTTTTATTACAAATTATTTTGTTATAAAGGAAGTCCAATACTATTCCACTCTACTGGTATAATAATTGGCTTTTCCTTACTCATGCCTTAATAACAAATTAATTTAAAAAAATGATTAACCTGAATTGTTTGTTAAAATCAGGACTCGAACTTGAGCCTGAATAACAAAATTTTCAGTTTAATCAAAATAAATTGAAAAATTACCTAAAATACATATTAAGAATAAATTATATTTATTTTATATTTAAACAAAACACATGCATTTTTAATATACTTTTCTAAAAAGTATCTTTGATCTGTTATTACAATAAAGTTAAGAGAAGTCACAGGATCAAGGAAAATTACTGTATTCAATATTTTGAAATTCAGAATCCCGGGATTTGTAGAAACCCGTCCCGTTTGGGATCCCTCGTATGAACATATAATCAGAGATTAAAGTCCTTACATCCCTTTGTTGCTTCAACAAATACGAGTATGTTCCTTCCACTCACTCACTCACTGTTGCTCGCTACTTGCCTGGGTGACACGGCATATATAAGTAAGATTCAAGTGTTAGAAACATCTCATACGATGTTTTTAATGATGATAATGGAATTGCTTACGAGAAACACACGCATTTTCAATAAATGCAAATTTGAAACGATGGAACCATAAATATTTTGCGAAATCGAATTAAACAAGCATGTGATTCAATGCTAAATAAAAGAGAAAAACTTAATTTTAATGATGCCGTTTTTTGTGTGCTAACAAAAACGTTTTTATCGAACGTATTTGAAATTCAATGGCGTTTTTTTTTGTTGTTCCTTTGGTGATTTTATGTATTGAAGTACGTTTTAAGTGTGAATTTTAGTTGCCGATTGTCATTGAGATTTTTAAGGTTGATGAGTTGCATTTACATTATGTATCTGTTAAGTGTTTGCTTTAAATAATGGGGCATGAGACCAGCAAATATTTAGACGCTTAAATCAATGCTTCCAAACATTTTTGTACTCATTTTAGACGAAAGCACATACGAATATAATTTATGTATAGATTAATGGTACCTGTTTTGTTATTCTGATGAGGGGAAAGGAATATGATCCTCATGGCCTCATAATATAATAGCAATTAATATATTATGATCAGATTATACAATTGTTGTTTGTTTTCGAAACAAAATCAATGTGCGCTTTTCTATTAGTCTAAAGATTGAGCGTTCGATTAACACCCAAGATTTCAGCGTGCTTCCCTACAAACGAGTGTTGAAACAAAGTTAGTGAGTACTGAAGAACATCCATATTATAAGACAGAATAAGTTTAAGATCTTAAGCACACTAAGATATGAATTTCACCTCTTGGTGAAATTGCAGGAGCATGGATTTTTGCCAAAATTCGAGTACAATGTTCCAGTTCTTTCTGCCTAAAATTGATGATATCAATGTGAACAATAAAAGTGTTGATTCGTACCTAAAAATCCAACATAAAAACATTATCTGTTTTCATAATACATTAATTTCGCCGTCACAAGAGGTCGCTTAAGTCAATTTTTTACAGTAATTTTCATATGGAAATAATATGATTTTTCTGATCACATAAAAATAATTGCTGGTACTCAAATATTTCAAGGAATTGGACCAATTCCCTTTTCTTTTGATAACTGAGTATATAAAGTTTTATTTATATATTTTTCAAAAATGAAAAATATATATCTGTTTATTTAAATTTTTTTACAAGTCTGATGAACTGCAGAATATATACTCGTAGAGGGTTTCTCAATAGTGGCTTTCAAACTTTCACAGTTGATAGAGGTCATTGCTACATCTATCGAATTGCGTTTAACAATACATAAGTTATAAAACTGTTTTATCAATATAGGTGTTCTGTTCGGGCAAGGTTTTGTGATATTCGCCCCTTCTGTTGTCGTCATAATCGTCCTACCATATGCAGTGTAACGCATAAATTTGAGTCCATTGGTTTAGTAAACAATTAACCAATACCCGTACGACGACGAAAGGTAAGATCTGCGGAAAACATCACATCTGTCCGTGAGAGTGTGCAGGAGACTCCCAAGCTGTCGATTACGCGTCAGTCACAAGAACTCGGCCTTTAGTGGACCACAAATTGACGAATTTAGGTTCGTGACTTGGGCTTGCATCCGTACAAAATTTAACTGTCCCAGGAGCTTACGGCTAATTTTCATCAAAAAGGATTTTAGGCTGGCGGCGTCATCGGTCATTATTTCTTAGAGAACGATGTTGGCCAGGCCATCACTATTAACGGTGGGTGTTACAGGTCGATAATTACCAACGTCTTTTATCCTGAATTGGATATTATGGACACCAAAAACATGGGGTTTCAACAGCACGCCCCATAGGGACAAAATAACCGCTTTTCAAATGTGTAATTCAGTGCTTCGTAGAAATTGTTCGTAAGGACATCAGTATTTTTAAAGTTTGATTAAATATACAGTGTAAGCTCGTTAATCCGAACGGCGTGTAATCCGAATTATCCAGTAATCCCAACTGAAAATATTTAGCATTGCATATCTTATAGTCCGCATTGATTGCAGCTCACTAAACCGAATTTTTTTTCTTTCTTATTCTTGTGTTGTTTGTTATCGTATCGTATGTGAAAACTAACGGGACATCATTGGAGTGTGTATTTTTATGAATGTGTTGTGTATGTTGTTACAACAGATTTAGTTATTAGATAGCATTGTTCGCGAAAACGTCAATTCAATATGGCAAAAAAAAACGTGCCTAAAGATGAAATAATTGACTGGATTAATGACTCTTCCGTTACTTTGAGCAGTAATTCACAATCAGACGCAGAAAACATAGAAGAAGAGCCTCCTTTGATTAAGCATGTTAAAAATAGTGATGCTGTACAGGCTTTAAACACATCAATAGATTGGGCAAAGGAACTTGGAATAGAAGCAAATCATATATTGATACTCAAAGACTTGCGAAATAAAGCTTTAGAAGGATGCGCATTGAAACAGCAGCAAACATACATTACTAACTTAAAAAAAATCAATGGTTAGGTTAGGTTAAGGTTGATTGGAGGGGTGTGATAGCCCATGTCATACGACATACACTTAAGCCAGTGAAGGCTTGTTGTGCGCTCCCTTTAATTATCAAACACAACTGCCAGAGTTCTGCGGCAGAATTCGAACCTGGGACCTTCGCACTACGAGTCTAGTACACTACCTACTAGTCTACGAAGGTCAAAAAATATAATTTTTATTTTGTTGACTTTTATTTATACTTTTAATTTTTATTTTGTTGACTTTTAAATGAAATATTTTTTTGTTTTTTTTTACGAAATCGTCGTTTTTTCCTTTTTTGATTGAAATAAACTTGTTTTTAAATTATATCAGGAGTTTATTTTATTTTTATTTATTATAACAGCCTATCCAATAATCCGAATATTTCGATAATCCGAATCGGGGCATGCAATCATTAATTCGGATTAATGAGCTTACACTGTATATCAAAGCATTATAAAAATACTACTTTCAATTTCTTAAAGTTTTTTAAATAATGCTTCTTTTGCATTTAAAAATATTTGAAAATGCGCTTGAAATTTAGAAAATATATATATATTTCTGAACAAAATATACATTCAACACCAAAATATGCAAATATATGCCACTACAAATCGATGCCATTTTACTTAAAATTTGATTATCCGAATAGAGAATTAGTCGATACGTTGTTATCTTTTAGCAAAAAAAAAAAAAAAAACTGTTATTGCATAAGAATCCAGGACTCGTTAATGACCGACCGACAAAAATTAGCTCACATTAATTTTAATTGATAATTTATCCCCTTTAAGTAATAGAAAATATAACATTTCTATTTGTCACATTGACTTTAAGACCAATTAACAAGAAAGTGACACTTGTTGGCCGCGTTAGAACAACTTTGTTCTGCCATATTGGAAAATGTTCACTCAGCCAAAGAAACGGAAAAGAAAAAACAAATTAATAATGTTATTGTTGTCTCTAACCAAAAATATGTTTTACAAAAAGGATATATGAAGGTGGCATAGACTAATGTATACAGAAGTTTGGCAGAAAACTTTCCTTAACAAGTTCGCAAAAAAGAAGAATAAATAAATTGTGGTTGTCTTCTTACAATACCTAAGGACAGCAATTGAAAAGTTACAAAATTCGTGTGGATTACGTTTTATAAAATTAAACAAACACTTTATAGAATTGACAGAAACAGGGTAGATCCTTGAAGGCGCAAATTTCTCCCTGAGGCAATTACAATCAGGTTATATGCGAATACAAGAGAACAATATTGATTAGTGGTATTTTCCATTCATTATTTATAGATGAGTATGAGAAAATTCACCTTTAGGGTTCATCCAATAGAATACGGAGTGAGAGGATTCTGTTGTAGATTCAATTAATATACACACTTTCACTTCTAGTATATGCTGCAAGTTTTTCACACTTTAATTGAGGACGCCCATGACAAATTTAATTCAAATCAATGCAATACATTTAAAGAGTCTTCCATTATTAGTGAGATTCTTTATTCATTTGGAAAGCCTATCGATGCCATGTTGTATGAAATATAACATCGTGAAAATGGCCGCCGCAGATTTGCTATGTGGCGGGCATTCGAAATGTCTAATTTTCCATGACTCTGGCTGAATTTAAATGATGGCATGGGCTATATTAGCTTTAAAGACCTCGGTGGCCGGTATACATCACCTCCACGTTAGATGGCCGTGCCCTCAAATCGCTCGTGTAGAATGAGCCGAGTGGTATGTTGCGCTATCATGTTGAAACTAAATGTCGTTGGTGTCCATATCATTCAATTCAAATGATATGTTGATGGCTTGGCCAACGTCTTTCTCAAAGAAATATAGACCGATGACGCTGCCAGCCTAAAATCCATACCAAACAGTTACCTTTTCGGAATGCATTGTACCCTCTGGGATCTCATGTGGATTAGCATCGTCCCAAACTCAACAATTTTATTTGTTGACGCACCCATTCACTAAGAAATATTCATTATCGCTAAAGATGATTTTTTGATGAAAATTAGGATGAGTTTCCTAATGCTCTTAGAGTCCGTTCAGCAAACACAAGTCGTTGTCTGTAGACGTTTACCTTAAGCTCCTGGGTCAGTTGAATTTTGTAGGTTTGCAAGCCCAAGTCACGACGCGAAATTCACCAATTTGTGGTCTACTAAAGGCTGTATTCTTGTGAGTGACGCGTAATCGACTGCCTCGTAGTCACCTGCACATTCTTACGGACAGCGGCAATGTTCTCCGTAGATTTTAGCTTTCGTCATCGCACGGGTGTTGGTTCATTGTTTACTAAATCAGTAGACTCAAATTAATCCTCTGTAATGTGAATAATGCATACGGTAGGAAATTTACAGCGACTGCTAATGGGACGAGCGCGCGGTACGTTGCCGAACAAAGGACCCATAAAACAATTTTATCATTTGCGCGTGTTGTTGTACCTTATATCCGTTCAAACTGATTTGGAAAACAGACGAAATAAATGACAGGCAATTCGATAGATGTAGCTTCAACAATATGGCCGCTATCAGCTATCAAAGTTCGAAAGTCCCTATTGAAAGACTCTTAATAATATTGAATAGATGTTTTAGTGAAATAGTTCTTTAAGAACAGTTTAATTTTTAGGTTATTTTAAATAACAATTTTGGAAATGCTGCTTTTAGATCCTCTACACAGTATTCATTTCATTTTGTTAAGAACCATATGGATGTGTATGCAAAAACTACTTTTAACTCAAACTAATTTAATTTTAATATTTTATATAAGAAAACTTGATAAATAAAATAATCACTTTACTTTTACATAAAAAATAAAATTTTCATTTAGTGAAATAAAAAAAATTTAAAGAGAAAAAAATATTGCATTTAACAACAATTTAAAAATCGTTTGTTGAAATGGTGGCTGAATATGACTATAACGCGTTCTACCATCGATTCGGACTCAACATTAGTCAATGTTCAAAGTCTTGCAGCTGGTGATATACCGAATATAAATAATGTCTTTTTCTTATAATAATAATAATTATTCATCGTAAAACTATGCAAGTACCAAATTTAATTAAATATCAAAGACTTTACGCATCAAAACTGTATTTAAATATTTCAATATTACAAAAGTATCAATAGACGGTTGTATAAAAAGTGAAGATAATAGATAGATAGATGTACAATGTAGTGCAAAACTAATGTCATAACTTGTCACTGTTCTATGACATTTATGATGTAGATTGATATACAGAATTAGTTGCCAACAAGCGATACACATCTCAAGAACGGGGAATTATTGTTACTAGTTGTTTAAAAACTATTTTTAGTCTGTTGTTTTAAAGCAACGTAAACTTCATCGTCTTATTCCATGTATTCGAAGAATTAAGCGTTTGGCTCAGCCCTTCATGAAAGCTGGGTCCACTATACGTGTCGCAAGAAATGGTTGGTCTCGTATTGCTTGTTCGACCGACAATATCGCTGCTATTGCCGACAACGTCAGGGAGAATCACAATTATGTATTAGCGGAGGTTCGTCGCTACAAATTTTGGTGAAAGATTTGAAAACGTTCTCCTACAAAGTACATACTGTTCACGAAAAACGACCTGCTGACCGTCGGACAATGTTATCTTACTTTCTTAAACTTAGTGCAAGTTTAAATTAATTTCCTATGATTTTAACATAGGCTTGTCATTACAGGATGTTCACTTTTTTGATTGCTATTCACCGATTTGGAAGCCGTCTTTATTATGCTGAGAAAAGTAAACTACATTTTTAATAAATATTTTGCCAACTTAACCAGGAAGTTGATTAATTGAATTTTTTTAGTTGAATTTTTGGAAGCAATGAAAATGTCCTTCCTTGAGAATGACATCCACGTTTTTCACTGAATGCGATCGAAATTTAGAATTCTTTTGCAAAAATATTAACAGAATAGTATAATAATCCTTGAAGCAATTCTATTCCATTTCGCTTTTGGGATTTTTAAGTTTTTTTCATGTACATGAAATAAGAAATATTCAACTTTTTAACTTAAATTCAATTATCCAAAAATATATGGCTGTCATAAGCTTGCGTTTGAAATGCTCACAGGCTTAGATATAAATGGCAACCGCCTTAGAGAAGAAAACTCCATATACATAATCTCGATCTTAAAGTATTCAAACAGTTTTTCAAAGCATAATGAACACATTTGAAATTAGCTTTAAGCTTTCCAAGCCTACTCGTACTGCTAAATTAATTTCTAATGAGCTAAAAAATGTGAAAGTTTCCCTTTATTCTAATTCTTAATCATATGAACTTTGACCTACATGATGGTAATACATACATTATTGAAAAAAAAAAATATTTCGTTTTAGTCGAAGAAAGTTAAACTTGTGGGTAGGGGAGGGGATAATGTAACTTCCAATAACAACATTAGGGATAAAGTTAAAAATATAATACAAACTTCTCTATTTGAGCATATAATTTTGTACATATTTTTAGTGTTGTGTTAATCACGACTATACAGACCTATAGAAATTTGTATGTACGTTATTAAGTATCAAAAAGACTATACTTATCCCCACATGCATTCATATATAGAGATATACGAAATTCCTTTTGTATTCTGATTGTGTCTAGTTTAATATTATACCGCATACTGCGAATTTAAATTATTGCGCCGCACAGTGCCTAGTCATTGAAAAAATGTGATAAGATAAGGGAGATTAATTGGGTAAAAAACATTCGTAAAGCACTTTGCATCATCAAGTTTAGAAAATGTTCTAGTTCTGGGGGAAAAAAAAACTACGCACAAGAATACTCGTATCTTCCCTCTTAACAAATAGCGATCTGGCTATTAGAATAATAATATCTTTAGTAAGGATTCTCAGAAGTCTTGTAATTCTAGATGCAGGACTACTTTTGAAATCGCAACAAATATATGGCGATTACCTTATATACCCTTTTTATAGGGAGACTATGATTTAAGCTAAAATGATTTACCAAGAGCAGCAAAAGTTCATCAAGAATTTTAAATATTTTTTTAAGACGCAATAAAGATATGGATTGTATACACAGCTGACATAATCCTTTTTAGAAAATATATGATTAAAGCTAAACTTAGTAGCCCAAAATAATAAAATGTCATCAATAGTCACTTTGTAATCTATATGCAAGATTTTTTTGATCGCAGTAAGGATATATACAGCTGCTATATATCCTTTTCAGAAAAAGTAATTAATCAAGAACAATAGAAATCAGCAGGTTACAAAGTGTACTTTACAATCGCTTTAATCGCAACGAGGACAAAGGTGACTTCCACAAATCCTTTTTGGAGAAGTTACGATTTAAGCTAAACTAAGCTGCCAAGAACAATAAAAACTCAGCAAAAGTCGCTTATAGTTTGTATACTAGATTTTTTTTAAGTCGCCGAAAGATATGTGTGGACCCAGTATATTCTTTTACGAAAGATTTTGATTCAGGTTAAACTACGCAACCAAGAAAAAGAAAAATTTACCAAAAATCGCATAATGAACTTTCTAAACTATAGACAAGTTTTTTAAATACCTGCCGTATGTCCTTTTCTGAAAAACTAAATTTGTTTCAAACTAAGCTACTAAGAGCAACATTTTTCTTCCAAAATTCGTAGGGGTGTATAGCTTATAATCTGTAAACAAGATTTTTTGTCGCAACTCCCATATATCCTTTTTTAGAAATAATACAATTCAAGCTAAACTAAGCATTAAAATAAAACAAACAAAAATTTATCAAAAATTACAAATGCACTCCACAAAATGTAGCAAAGATATGGGTACATCCCATGTATCCTTTTCAGAAAAATTAGGATTCGTACAAAACCAACCCACCAAGAGAAATACAAATTTACCAAAAGCCCTCAAATTCAGCTCGAAATCTATATGAATGCCTTCCACACAATATTTTTTTAGAAAGATTGAGATTCAGGATAAACTAAGTAACCCACAACATCCAAAATTTACTAAACTCGTACAGTGCACTTTGAAATCTGTATACAAGATTAATATTGGTACTAGCACAGTGCTTTTCATAATCTGCATAGAGAATTTTTTGTAAATCGCAGCAAGGATATTAGTACCTCCCATATATGTATTCTTTTAAGAAATATTACGATTTAAGCTTAGCTAAGGACCCAACAATAGCAAACATTTACTGAAGGTCGCATATTATAGCTTACAGTCTGTGTACACGATTTTGTTGTAGTAGATTCAAGCATACATGCAAACTCTAACTATCCTTTCCTACAAATTATCCTTGCAGGTCTCCTGAAGATCCATAAGCAATTACAACTGAACGAAATTATAAAAAAATACAATTTGATGTATTTATACCAGATTTTATTTTCATAGCAGCAAATACATGTACACCTTCTATATGCCCCTTTTTGAAAAGGATATTTCGCCACAAAGTCTCTTCTAACTTCCAGCATATTCTCTAAAATCAGCTTTATATAGTTTTAGAATATTTATGGTAAGGCTTCTAGTGAGCAAAAATATTAATAGAGTTAATTTTGTTTTTGTTTATATATGTATACGATTCGGGCAGGTGATATAAATAACAATGACTTAAAAGACAGTGGTTTTTACTGCTAGACAGACTAAAAATATTTTTTCCCAAAATGAAGTGGCAGTTTAATTTTTTCAATATTTATTCATACTAGAGTAATACTGATGTCCTTTTGAAAGATTTTTGTAAGTTATCAAAGGCTTGATAAGGACAAAATTATTTGCCCTTATTATGATTGTCGACATCGACGTCACATCAAGTCGACATCAATATATGTACAATTGTGGAATCGTTATCGAGAACTATTAAATATTATTGATCGGATATTACTACTACTATGGCTTATAAAGTTACAATTGGCCATCAATATTAGTTAATTATTGCCTACAACGAGTTCAGAACTGCTGTGTTTTTTACTGTCGACTTGATGTGAGGTTGACGCGACAATCATAATAAGAGGTATTAAGTAAGCTGTGGTACTTTTCCACGACTTTTTTTTTATAATAAAGCGAAGAAATTCCATCAAAATATTAAAAAAAAAATTCTACATCAATTTATATGCAGCACTGAGTTTGATTTGCTCATTCCAAAAACATGTATAAACATTTTTAATATTGTAAAAATTTTAGCAGTAGCCCAAGACTACTTATAAAAATAAAAGGTGGAATATTTATCAATATTTTTTTTTGGCTCCATCAAACTCATAATACAAAAGCCATTTCCTTTTTTTTTAATCCCAGAGCGATAAAAATGTGGGTTGTTCTTGAGGTATGACATTTTCATTGGTTCCGTTAGTATATTTTCCGACTTTCTATTTGAAAATACTTATTTTTTTATTAATTGAAACATTTACTTTGTTAAATTTATACACAAGAAAATATTATTTTTATTTAATTAGTAATTACAAAATTAATTTCACATAAGAAAAAAGAAATCGTTACAACTGGCTAATTTGTGCGTCTTACAGATGTAAAATTTATTGCAAGTTGCTAATAAAGGATTCCAATTTAATATATAATTGGTGTTTAAAATTTACGGAAATGATCGAAGTTTACACGACTTTCGGATCATATGACTTCTTTAGAAGCTCTTTTTTACGGAGAATATTTTAAAATAAAGTATTTTAAGATGAAGTAAAAATAAATTGTATAATTCTTACAATATACCCTACAATTCCATTATCAAAAGAATTAAAAGTAATTAGAGCAGTTCCTGCAAATATAGAATTTTCTGCAATTATTTTACTTGAGACAAAACGAAATTCTTTCCATACGTCGTTTATGAAAAAAATAGTCAGACAATTATCTCATTAAAAAAGGAAAACAATGGAATTTGTTTTTCATGAAGTTCCATTCCATAGGAACAAGTTCATTATTTTTCAAATAGACTTTTAAATCGATTCACTTGCTGAGCAACAGCATTTGGACGGCATTTAAAGCAAAATGGAGCATGCTGCAAATGTTTATTCTTGAGTACGTTCGTAAATGCAGTACTACATAAGCTATAACAGTAAATTAAGATGTTCTTAATTGCAACACTGAAGCGGATGGTGTGTCCAAAATTACGTCAAATATGGATCATATACAATAGTCACACAATTAACGATGATCATTTGATGTGTATCGGTATAGCGGAGAATGTATGCTTTTCTGTTGCAGCACGGCATTAATGAACGTACCATTTGTGTTTGTTGATTTAAAAAAACGCGTTGAAAGTACTTTATGTACCATGAACAGAATAGCATATTATTCAAAGTAAGTTTAAGTTACTTTTTAACTTTATATATAATAAAATTGATTTTCTATGCAAAAATTTTTTTTATATATTTAATGGTAAGCATGTGCTTGAATAGGACTTTAAATAAACTTTAGGAGCCTCTTGAAGTATTTGTTTGCTTTTGTTTTTATTATGATAGATTATCTTTATCTGGTGTATAAGTCTTCATTATGTGCTTTAGATTAGTAATGAATAGGACTTCTTTTGAAACATCGGCCATTATATTCCAAAGTGATTTTATTTATTTTTATTTTCCTCTATGCATTTTCTATATGGTTTTTATTTTCTATGAAGTTCATGACTTTATCCATACAGTTTTTTGGATTCCATTTCTTGCAGGGGAGAGAGAGAGAGAGATGGAAGGCAAACTAAGAATTAAAATAAAAGTTTCGTAAATAGATGTAACCGAAAGCTTTTGCCGTAAAAAAAATCTAAAATCATGCCTTATGAATCGTTAAGATATAGATTAGACCTTTTCACAAATTTTTATTATTATTAACATTCGTTTGCTGTGAAATTTACGTTTCCTATAGATATACTCACGTATAAAATATGTAGATGTGATAGTAGCAAGATTGCAGCGACAATATTATTATCTCTATAAAAATGTGTTCTGGTGGGAAAATTTTTAAAACTCAATTTTTTCGAAAAAAAAAATCCTTTTTATTCCACTCTAAGCCCATTAACCAATTTTTTGTGTGTCTAATAGAGCTTAAGTTAACGTAACAGTACCCTGTTATTTATCGTCACGCTAGAAAATATTTACATATGCACTTAAATATGTTACAACGTAAGTCTTTACGTCAAAACATTTAAGTGGTACACTTATTTGCAAGATAGCGGGAAAAAACTAACCTCCCCAAGCCCGGAAACTTAAGTTAGTGATCACATATATGACCAAACACACAGAAAAATCTCCATCCTATATGAAATATAAAGTGAAATATTTACTTTACTGGACTAAGAATTAATGTCAGATGGATGGACATTCATTCAAGGATTCAGAATACGTCTCTGCATGTAGTTTATGGGGTATAATTGAAGACTATAGTAGATGGTAAAATTAGTGGACCTTCTATTTCACAAATCTAATGCATCTTTTGACCCAAATGTAGGGCATATAAAATTCGTTACAACCAATTCCTTGAATTCTTTAGATACGAGTATTTCTCTGCTATTTTTCCTTTGCAAGTCATTATTAAATGTTTAGTGGATTTTGATAATGTATTATAAATAAATAATTACTTTAGCGCTAGTGCTAATATGAAGGTTAATTAAAAAAATAGGAGAATGAAAAAAACAAAACCCTTTTTATCTTTCCCTTGGGCTTTCTTTCGTTTTTCAGCTTAATTGTTTAATTACTCTCACGTCTTTAAACTTTACATTCTTCAGTTTATTCTACTCAATTTCGTACTTGTATTTCATCGCTCTTGTTAGTTTTCTTAAATCTTTCATTATGAATGAAAAGTTTTGCCATAAAAAATAACAATGACGTCTCAACCTTGAGTTGTGGAGAAAAAGGTGCCAGTCAGCAAGTTTAAAGGAATTTATTACTTAAGTTGCTGTATTTTCTTTTAATAATAAAAATCGATAAAATGTTATTTATTGTAATTTAATAGGTAATAAGAATATGATACATTGCATAATGAGCAAAGTGTCCGCTTAAGGAAGTCTGTGTCATGGTAGAATAATATCGATTTAAATAAGTTTTAAAATATTTACAAATATATAAATACATATTATTAAAATGCAAAGGAAGGCTGTGTAAGGGATTTTAAATTATAAAGGGAAATTAGAAGAAGTTTAAGCAAAATAAGTAACATATATGGAATTGAATTTATGGATTAAAATGGAAGTGAATCCGTGCCGTTTCATTGAAGATTTTGTATTTGTAATAATTCTCATTTAGTTTTCATGAGCTATGGTGCAAAAGTTTTCCGGTAGGGATTAATGTATACTCTACTAAGCTAATGAAGTACAACACGGTGCGCCCTCCTTCGTCGGCAATGTTAGCGGAATCATCGACGAAGTAAAACAATTAATAAAATGGCTACAAATACAGCTTAAGAAACTTAATGCGTCTCCTTAAAACCAGAGGCGCTGCAACTCTGCTATAAAAAGCGCCAAATAGTAGAGTTGTAAAAAGAAAGAATTTAAGCTCTCTCTCTTTCTCTCTCTCTCTCTCTCTGCTCATTTCACCACCTGTCCTCTCTATACTAACCCTTTGATAAAAAGGGTAACACCTTGGTAGTAGGCATTCGTTGCCAACTTTAAAAAATGCCAAAATTACGATCCGGAAGTAGTGCGATTTCCGATAATTTCCAATGATTTCAACATAATAGGATCATAATAGTTTCAACCATTGCAAGAAAATTCATCAATGAATATGTTTTTCGATTTGGAGCACCTTTAAAATTTACTGTTGCCAGAGGTTCTCAACACACGTCTATTTTTTCAATGAGATTACAAAATATATCGGTTCACATAAGATACAAACATCAGTTTATCATTCTCAAGCTAATAGAATTTTTTAGAGATTCCATTATCAACTGAAAACATCAATTATAACAAGCAATAATACCCCCTATTCCAATTGTCGATGTCGCCGTCAAATCATGTCGACATTAAAAAAAATTTGGCAGTTCTGTACTGTTGCTGACTTGTCATTTTATAAACTTTAATAATAGACATAGATTATCAATAATATTTTATTCTGGGCGACAACGATTCCACAGTTGCCAAAATATTAGTGTTGACTTTATGTGACGTCGACGACGACAGACTCGTATAGAATAAAGGGGGAAAGTCAAAAATTTATCTGAGGTTTTACCTTTAATTTTACTGGATTTAAGAATGTCTGTTAAAAATTAATTGAGATGTTTATCAGCGGAATTAGTGCCTTAAAATACCTGGTGAATTTGTCATTGAATCAAATGAAAATATTTCAAGCGACATAATGCTTTCGCTATTAAGAGAAAATTTTTCTAAAGTCAAATTGAAATATTTTATTATAAATTTCTATTCTATTAAGTCTTTCTTTATGTTAAATATTTGTGAGCCAGTCAAATTGTCTTCTTTGTATAAAAATTACAAATAAAGTTATTTCGAAAGCTTTTAAAAACTAATTTCACCCAACTATACACCGATTAGGAAGTTGTCTTATTTATATTGAGATCATTAAAGGTTTTTATATTATTTTGTGAAGAAAATAATTTTATATTAAACCAGGATTGATTGTTTGCCACTGGGAATAAATTTCACATCTGTAGTCATGACTTCTTTTTTCTTGTGTTAAAGTAATTTAACCACTTACTAATTGAAGGAAAACAATATATTTGTTATATAAATTATTTGTTTTTATAAAAAGCAAGTATTTTCCTATCGAGTTTAATAATTTTGTATTAAAAAATTTCTAACTTGACTTCCAAGGAAGTTGAAAAAATACCGTATTATATTTTTGGAAGCAATGAAAATGTCTTTACTGGGAATTAATACGAACATTGGCCGATATTAAAGTAAAGAAAGTTAATTTTTTTTTTAAATTTTGTTCAAATGTAATACATTGTCAGCCAGACATTTCGTGTTATATTGAGGAAAACCATAAATAAAAAATAAATGTCAATTATTTTAATTTAACTTTTATTATTAATTCATAAAATTTATTACTTATCAAATCTAATTGATCTTTTGAATTCCGGCCATTAAATCTCATTTAAAGAAAAAGTAATTGTTGGGTAAACTTTTTGACAACTGGTATTTTACCTGCGTACGTTTGCAGTCAGTAAAAAATCTTGTTAAAAGTGCTTTCAAAGTTTTATTTTGATAAGGGATGAATGGATGTTATAGAAGGTGTAATTAACAAGAGTGTGACTTCCCTTAGGCATAACAGAGCTGTAAAAGTATTGAATTATTTGGAAAGAAGATAGTGAAAGAGAATTATTTTAAAACGAAGATTATCTGTAGGTTGTTGATGTACATTTTTGCCATAAAAATGTCGGCAAGTGTATATGAATTTGAAGATTGACATGTAAAACATGTAAAATATTTGTATGTGTATTATAAACTTGATTAATATAAAATAACAAGAGAAAAGCTTCTAAACTTTAAGAAAAAAAGGAAATACTTTTGTAACAACAAAAAAGGTTACATTAAGAATTTTTTTCGAACAGTCTGAGTTTATTTTAATTGTTTCTAAATAAATGCCAGGAAACTACATAAAAGAGTTTTAATGAAATAAAAACGCATACGAAACCAATCATTTGATTCAATGCCAATATTTTTTTTTTGCTGCTGTCTAGAATTCGGTCGTAGTTATTTTTGGCTATTAGTTTGTATTTCTGTTTCCTAATATCTGCCTTTTTGTTTTGTTTATTTTCTCATTCTAAGTCCGTAGAAATTGTCAACGAGTCTATTACAATTTTCCGTTGTTGTTGCTGTTACAGATGCATCAACTCAATAGATTTTTTTGAGGCCAGAATTACATCCGTTTTGCTACTTCCTTTGAACTTGATTAATTTTTTGTATTGAAACTTTTGCTTGGCGTTATTTTAAACTTAAAATACATATGACCCAAAACAAATCGATGTAAGTCAGTTGCTAAATGACGTACTTATTTTTGTTATAAATTAGTTTTTATATCCAGCCAGAAATGCAAAGGATGGAAATTGAGTTCCTCCCTTTATTTCCTGTGACAATTTAATTGACTGGGGCTATTCTTTGAAACATTTGGAACAAACGTCGCTGTTGTTGTAATCTTTTATGTTAATAAGTGTTTGGTAAAGGGTCTTTTGCACTACAGTAAAATTTGGATAAGCGTACGACGCACTGTGGAACAGTTCGCGAAATAGTTATAATTGTGCGAAAATGGTTTTTTGAATTAATGTTAGATGAGATAATAGTTGCGTTAATTAAAATAGAATGCCTAGAAACTCGGACCTATAGATCCTATTATGAACCGTTTTACCTCTTTAGAGAAAAATCGTTTAGACGAAATATATTTTGTTTGAAAAAGCGCACACTTAAATGAAACAAACATCGCTTAAGAGATCAAAAAATATTCATTAAGCGCCGACGCAGTGACGGTTGGTTGTAACCACAAGGCAAAAACATGGTTGACACATTAATGTTTAGCCCAAAGATTCTATCAGTCGTGTTATTTTCACCAAATCTATGTGAAATGTTTGGCAGAATCATGCCATTATTATGTTCCTCAAAATATACCTACATATCGACCTTGTTAATTAAAATAGATTTCTGTACATAATTACACATAATGTATACAATAAATACATAAATACACATACATACATGCCCTACCTCCTATAACTTTCAAATATGAGGTTTCCATTTCTTTTGAATATTGTTGATTCTTGGTTGACAAAGATTTTTTAAATCGTAATGTAAGGGAGATCTAGTTTTTCGGCCAAGAAATTAAAAATTATTTGTGGGAGGTTTCACCCAAATCGGTACTTAAATATGACTTAGTCTATAGGATGGCAGCGTCAATCGCTTAAGCGAAGTTAATATAAGTAGCGACAGAACTTAGCTAGAGAGGCAGATAAAATAGCAGTACTAAGTGGATACCACAGATACTGAAACACATTTGCCAGCAACATTGCAAAGTTTACCGATTTTGTTCATTAAATAGACACGAAATGTGCGTATTAGGTGAGATTATATCACTGCCGATAGCTGTAACAGCTTTATTGTTGCACTTGACATCCAAACCATTGCGACCGTTGGCTACGAAAGCTTCAAGACGAATTCGTTGACCAGTAAATCTTTGCCAATTTATTTGCTTGTATATAAAATATTTCCTTTTTTAAAATTCTCGTTTAGATACAATTTCTTAAATAATTTGTTGATACTTTCAAATGTATGAAAATAGAAACGATAATCATTTATTAAACAAAACTACGTTCTTTGTTCTAACAATTAATAATATTTTTGAAGCAATCATACTATAGTTGTAATAATTATAATATATTGTTACACAAAAAAAAATGTTCATGATAGAAAATAAACCATAAAGCACGATTTCAATATGAAAAATTTTATCGCCTCAATTACAGTTGCGATAGAATGAACCCAAAATGTCTGCAGTGATCATTTATTTGTCAAATTTTTTTCTTTTCGTGTACATGAAACCGACAAAATTTCAAATCATAAAATATGTAAATATAAAGTTATAATTATTTTTTATATGTATCATATTATAGAGCAACAACACAGTTACGCAGCAATTAGACAATTGGCGACCACTAACATGTGGGGTCTATATGAAGGAGATGGAAAAAATATACTATATATCATAGTGGATAAAAAGGATTTAGTGGACAAGACGACGAGGACCAACGGGACGGATAAGGGACAGAACAAGGAACAAGGTGACTTTGACATATATAGGTCAAACGACATACAGTTTGGAAATTTTTATTAGAAAACACATAATTGCCACTGTATTCAAAGCTGGAAACAGCCCGAGTGGACACTTATACAAATGCACGAAGGAAACAGACATTCTGGATAAACAGATGGTATAGAAACCAACATCTTTACGCATTGGATAAATCGGACGGAAGGTCGGAGTAAGATTGCAGGAATACATAAGGGACTACAACTAAGGGATCCAGGATTGACACCAGAATCAAATTTCAGCAACCACGTATTTGACAACAAATGTACAGCAGCACACATTAGAAAAGCGGTTAAACTATTGCATTCACAATATGAAATTATGCAAACAGAAAACGTTGGACGGAAGAATAATATAATGAACAGATAAACAATGCATCAGAGGAAGGAGCGGCACAGGCAAACGAACGATGAAAAAAGAGCTACACGATGTATATTGAGAAGCATATAAAGACACACGAGCGGACACACACAATCAAAAGGACAATAGGAAAACGATTTAGAAAAAAAGGAACACTGAAGATGGCACAACACATTGCTGAAACCGGTTTGTTTACAAATAAGATTTAGAATGACGGAAAACAGTTCCAACTCCAAATTCATTTTATAGAACTTCGTTTTTAAAAGTGCTGAGTTCTTTTAAGTGAAACAGTTTTTAATCATCACAGCTCCGTCCAATTGCTTGCATTCCTGCATAAGCGAAAAACAATTCCTGTAATCTTGTTTCGCTTAACCGAATTCCACTGTATGCTATCCTGTTGTTAAATTTTTGTTTAAATTAATAAACTAAATTTTTATTAGTTACAGAAACATAAAAATTAATTAACTCTATTTTGGTTGTTTGTTTTGTTTTTGTTTTTTTTTTGTTTTTTTTTTTTTTGTGGCCGTATGTTCTAATAGGAACACAGGATATAATATATACTTTGGTTACAACAGTGCTTGCCTTACCTAATTTTTATTACTTTTAAATCACTTGCTTGGAATATAATTCCACTTCAGTTGAAATTCCCATAGATGTAGGAAAAAGCAAATCATCTTATTCCACTTGTTCATTGAATGTGTTGTGCACCTGGTATTGGAAACGGAGTTAGAATCCAATTACGAATGATATGAATGAATAAATGTTAGAAATGCTTAACAAACTTGCTTGGCTTCCAAACTGTCAACCTAATTCCCTGTTTTCATAAAAGCTCAATTTCCTTTTCAAAATTATATTTTCCAATTCCTTTTGATGTAAATCACACACTAAGTGCTGCCAATCAGATTTGTATTTAATTCGATTAAATGACTGCTTATCTGTCGAATTCCTTATAGGGATTATAGTACAACAGACAGACGTCTTGAAAATAATTGTATTACCTCAACTTTACACATCTTCATAAGCTCCTTGTTTTCATCACCAATCATACAACAACGCTTTGATATATTTTTTTTCTCTCTTTTTTCTAAGTTTTTAATGAAATATGTATTTTGTCTCCGTTTTATATACTGCAATTTATTTTTTTATTTTCCAAGATTTTATCGCCAATAAATTCTTGTCTTACTTTCCACACAAAAATTCAGTAGACAGAAGGGATTTTATAACAATAAAAATCATAACAAAATGAAGAAAAACTATCAAATTTATTCATCTTTTACGAGTATTAATTTAACGGTTAAATAAATTAAGAGAGAGAGAGAGAGAGAAGGCTAAAAATCTAACAGAAAGGCTGAGGTCATAGCAGTAAAGGTAAGTGTTGGTGACAGCCCATTATTGGGTAAGGCTGCCGGTCGTTTTCACTGTAAGTCAGTCAGCCGCCTTAATGAAATTTATTACTTGTAGAAGATGTCAATGATGTTTAAATAGTAATTCTAAACTAAAGCAAAAACGAACAACTTTTATAACAAAATTGAGAATAAAATTATTTAAGAGGATAGACGGTCTAAGTTAGATAAGCAAATATTTATTTAATTTGCATATTTTGTTTCCCATAACAGACAAACTAATTAACATTTGTTTATGAACAGAGGAATATAAAATAAATGAAATATTTTTTACAATTTTGTGCTAATAAATTAAATTTTCATGTAATCAGAGTCTATAAATTAAGGTGTATGAGAAGTTTTTTTTGTCAACAAAAAACTATGTGGAATATAATGATAAAAAAATATAATAAGTGAACTACTGGTTGATTACAGAAATTGTCTGTCATATTTTTATCAATATGTATAAGGATATGTAGATAGATCTAGAGTTCCTTTTTGTATGGTAACTTATATGGCCTTTTCAATTCAGAAGAAAATATTTTCAAATATATTTAGTTCTTTCTGCATACTACTCTGTTAAATAGAAAAGGAGCATTTTGAAATTTCTCGGGTTCGTGCATTCGATTAGGAATTTTTTTTTTCTTTTTATGTTGGCACACTTGTCTGGAACATATGTTGTGAGTTTAGTTTGTATGTGTAGATTATTTTGTTTGTGGTAGGCATAACAGTGTTTCCTTGTTACTGTTAGCGACAATAAAACGACTGCTTCGGACTCTCCTGCACACTCTCACGAACAACGGTGATGTTTCCGGCAGATCTTGCGTTTCGTCATCGTACGGGCCATTGACTCAAATTTATTCACCACACTGCGAATAGCCTTCTCGGTAGAACAATTACGACGACCGTTAAATGGGCGGAACGTTCGGAACATTGCCTGAAGAGTACACCTATTTTGATCATTTGCACGAGTTGTTGAACACTATTTCCGTTTTAAATTTGGCAGATGTCTGCTACCAACTGTCGAAAGTTTGGAAAAACCTATTAATTTATTCATACAATTATAGGTTTTGTTTTGTTGTATTTTCGTTTAAGCGACATGTACATATATATTTTTTGTGATAGAAGATTGGAAAAAATTTAAAATGTGAACAAAGTGGCAGGAGTTCTAAAATATGTCTCTGAAATATACGATTCATAAACAAACATTGAAAACTTATCCATAAATTATTTCTCGTGTTACATTTGTCATTTGAATAACTTTATTTAATTTTTGTTATTAAGAAAGTTAAAAAACTAATTTTTAATTTAACTATTCTTAATATTTTCGCTTCCGAAATTGTAGGCAATTAAAAATTTTTTGTCTACACATCAAATGCCCAGCCAGGAATCCAATTCCTAACGAACGAAAAAATATACCGGAAACGGTTACAAGACGGCTCTTTGGGTAAGAATGAATGTATTTATAAACTCCAGTAAAAATGTAACATAGAAAATTTTCATTCTAGAAAGAGTTTTGAATTTTCATTAAAAAATTATATAAAAATATACTTCTCTAAACATAAATTACTAAGAGAAGAGCATTTGAACATAGATGAAAATGTCTATTGGTGTTGTAACTATTAATTTTTTATATCACTATTTTTAGTTTAAGTATACAAAAACCATGTCTCATCATGCACAATTAAGCAGCACAAGTTTACGAGACTAAATTGTCACGCATTTACAAGGGCTGTGCAGGCATTGAAATTTCAAATTTTTTTAACAATTCATTTAGGAGAGTGGAAACTTCCACTGTTGGCGAAGTATTTAAACGTTTTCATGCAGACCTCTAGTTTTTTCAATTGACATTCTGCCGAATTAATTAATTTATGATAAATAAAAATAATTTCAAAATAAGTACATCTAATTGAAGGATAAGAAGTGGATCATAAGATTATTTGATCTCAATTTTTATTCCCATCGATGAATAGCCAAAATAGATGATGATTGTAACTAAGACCACCATGGCGGGTAGTTGAAGTATAGCTAGTACTGGCGTGTGTGATGGCTGATTTATTAAAATTTTTTAAACCTTTTTTAAGCTTCGTCGGTAATTTATCAGAGTCGTCGGCGAAGTAAAACAATTAATAAAATGGCTACACATGCATCTTAAGAGACTTAATGCGAATATTTAACACCGCAGACGATGCAGATATGCTCTAAGAAAATAAACAACGTTGAGTTGTAAAACAGAAATCAAGCTCTTCTCCCTCTTTGTTTTCTAATTTCACCACTTATCCTCTCTAACCTATCACTTTCACAAAAAAAATTACACCTCAAGTTAGTAGTAGGTATTAATTGCCTGAGTGTAACTTCTCTTTAAAGAAATATGGTTTATGACTGAAGCATCATTCTACATAAGAAATTAAAGCATCCAAATGGATGTACCAACTTGACTTTAAATAAGAGCAAATATGGATTAGTTATTATTAGGCAAAATAAAACCAGATTAGGTATTGTATTCTTAAAAAGAGCTTAAAATTACGGAAGGTACAGCGAGTAGTTTTTAATTGGAAAACACTCAGTTTATGTATATTTAATTTAGAATTAAGGCCTTCGAAAGGAGAAACTTCAATGATGATGATGTTAGTGCAGGCACAGATTATGTTCCTTGTTTCGTCAAACAATATCATTTATTTTATTGTATTTTATTTTATGAAATGTATACAAACGCTATATGATTAAAAAGAAAATACGTTCATTCCAAATAAAAAGTTGGAGCAACCAACATAAATAAGATTAAAATTATTATTATTTTTGTCACTTAGCTTAATTGAAAGCTCCTCTTCTTTAAAAATTAAATAATTAAAATTATTTTCCCTAAGCTTCATTAGCATTAAACCTCTCTTTCATACTACAAAAAAATCAAGTATTTAGAAACTTTTATAAATTTACTATCAAAATAAATATTTTCAATTCTTGCAAGCTAAAAATAACTTTGGCTATAAATAAGATATACTAACAAAAGCACAAAATAACTTGAAGGGAATGAAATAAATAATATTTTCCTCAAGTTCTAGTTGATTAAACATTTACAAGTATGTGTAACCATTTTTCCAACTCGTAATTTATTTATTTATTTATTTTCTTATTATTATTTTCTGTTACGAAATGGCTGCAAGATTAATGTTTCTAAGCTGTCTGTCAACAAATATTCAAATCTTAAGACATGTTTATCAAATTTAACCAGGTCGTTGTACCTTAAAAATATTGTCAAGTTCACATGTCCACGTTTAGCTACAATGATAATAAAAAAATAAATAGTATTTTACGACATTTAAGGGAAATCTCTTCTATCTCTATTTTGTTTCCAACCACGTAGTAAAGAAATTTGTTAGGTCAGCTCTTAGCACTACATATATACATACACACGATTGTTGTAATTTATTACTACAAAACGGCTTTTTGGTTCCCAGTGTGGGAAGTTATAAAAAAAATAAAAGTTTAAATAAAAATAATGCCAAGGAAAAAATCTTAAAAGATAAACAAACTTACTGTGCAAATAAGGAATATGTATAGCAAATACATACCTGGGCGTATGATTAATACGAATAAATATTATTGGCCTGGTAACAAGTATACGTCACGGTAAGAAAAACCTGAAAAATTAAGGATAGTAGGTAAATTTTAAAAATTATAAATTATTCATGTATATAATCTTATACTAAAGGGAGATTTTTCAAGAGCTTTCGGATTTGACTAAAAAAAACACATACACAATTTAGAGAAATGTATGAAATCTTTATTTGAGTCGATAGAACGATCTATACAATTCAATGTTTAGAGATAATTTCATGTAAATGTTGACCGCGGCTATGCCTCAATTTGGTCATACTCTCTAAAAACATATAGGCCGGTATCTCGCGAATAAATTCTTCAATATTGGCATTCGTTGCATGCTTGTCCTTATAGACCTGAGCCTTAACGCAACCCCGCAAAAATTAGTCTAAAGGTGTTCAATCATACGATCTAGGAGCCCAATTGACCGGCCCCAAACGTAATATAAATTGATCACAGAACTCGCCTCTCAATTAGGCCACTGTTTTGGGTGCTGTGTGGTATTTGGCACCGTCTTGTTGAAACCACGTGTCAGCCAAATCCAGCTCTTTAATTTTGGACAAAAAAAAATGTAATCAATGCACGCTAGCGCTCGCCGTTCATAGTAACGTTCCTGCCTTCATCGTCTTTCCAAAAATACGGTCCAACGATGCAACCGGCCCATAATCCACAACAAATAGTGCATTTTTCGAGATGCAATGCTTCTGGCTGCTCGTCACACCAAATACGGCAATTTTGCTTGTTCACGTATACATTCAACCAGAAATGAGCTTCGTCACTGACCACAATTATCAATTTCTTAGCCGAGTATGAATTTTGACAATAAAATTCAATACTCTGCCAGCGTTGTTCGTTTGTAAATCGATTCACGATTAAATTATAGACCAAACTGAACATGATTAGCAGTAACATGTTACACGAAAATAGCTGAGCTGTTAAAAACACTGTTGCTAAAAAATCACCCCTTATATTCAGACATACATCTTAATTGAGGCAAATATATATGAAATTGATCTCGTTGTCACTTACGTCTTATTAAGCTTGACAGCTGGAAGTATTTTAACTAACAAACTTTTTCTGAATATATTTAATAAAAGCAACACATTAGCAATTTCAAATACAGATTGTGTTGTTAAATATTTATCATGACATTCATTTTTGTCATTATACAGCAATTTTTCATCTCACTGAACAGACTGCAAAAAGGGTTGGATGGTGATTTTGACTCAATTTATTAATTAATTGCACCATTAATAAATAAATAATTGCTAAATTTAAGTTTTTATATGGTATACGAGTATTGAGCAATTAAGGTCTTGAATTAATTGCGTAAATTACCTAACTCCGCAATTAAGGTCTATGTCTGAACATAGTATGACTCTATTGATTCATTTTCAATAATGTTTATTTTCATATTTATGTATGTCATATAAGTACTACAAGAAACCTGAAACGCGGTGTGAAACTGAAGGTAAAATATACTTTTGAAATTGGGAGTTTAAAGAAAAGTAAATATTTTTTATAAATTGCAATAATGCCGCTTTAATTATTTTCATAAATTATTACAGAGCAGAAGAAAACTTTTGTAATCGAAAATAAGTGCTATTTAATTAAAATTCTAAGTCACTTTCTATGAAAATAAAATCACATAAAGACTATTTCTGTACGCAGATAAAACTGAATTTCGTTTTCAGTAACCAAATTCATTGAATCAGTAAATAATTTGTTTGAACTGGGACCTACAAAGACTGACAACAATTTAACTTAAAAAACAAGCATTTTTTCGTGTATTCTATAGATTCAAACTAATAATTGACTAGTTGAGACAATATGTTTATTACAAAAAGTTTGTGTGGAAATATTTTTTTTTCTATTCATGCTAAAATTAGAGGATTCCTGTAAGTACAGCCGGATCACTTAAGTCGCAATCGATTTGAGATCACTTACTTATGTTTGCGGGTTCACAGCAAATTGCTTTAATAAATAACTTAATGCGTTGTGTTTATGTAAGAAAATTAATAATTTTACATAAAAAGTGAAAGTAAAAAAAAATTACTGACATGTTATTATTGATTATTTTATTTCCTATAAGGAGCATAGGGCTTCAACATGACACATGTAAATTAATAAAAATTATATAATTTTTAAAATCGCCAATATAATAATCAATAACTTTTTATTTTTTGTTCTGCTCGGCTCTGCTTTTTGCGTAAAGCAGGAGGACACAAGTACGAGTATTTGTGAATCAAATAAGTTTTCATATCCCCCTTCCACCAACTAAAACTTGACGAGAAGCATGAAATACACGTTATCACTCAAGAGGAGATTAAAGTTGAATTGTTCCTTGTGGGCTTTGGAGAATATTGGTAAATTTTTTCTTTAAAAACCTTAATTATTTTTGCTTAGTCATATGGAATATAATTGGCAACCATAAATTTTTTACCCAGACTTAAGAATAATAAGGCGAAGATTTTAAAGCCAACGACAACAATAAGCTATTGCGAACTGAGGCAAATTCGGTGCCACTTGTGACCACGGCTTGCTTTGCTTAGTCCACTTTTAAATTATAACTTCCATAATTATGGAAATTGAAAGACAGACTTTTTTCCAATTATCTTTTGATCTTGCCTAAGCCTTTCACACTTGGGAAATTAATAGACAGATAAAACTTTTTTACTCATTTTCGTGGTTTGTTTACTTAAAGTGCAAGAATATTTTAATCGATAAAAATATTTAAAGAAAACAAAAGTAGAGTAAAAATATGTGAATTTCTTAAAAGTAAATAAATAGAATTGAATTCGATAAAAAAAAGTAATGAAAATTAAAACAGTGTGAAAAATTGACTCCGACGAAGGTCACGAAGTAGTGATAAAAATGATATGAAGCAACATAATAAAAATTGCGAAAAGTAGAAAGGAGAAACAAAAAATATCCAGTACATATAGTCGTATATTACACACACATCATCGTCCACACATCTTCGCTCTTCCTCCGGCAAACTTGGTCTATCTGTCTTTTAACTTCTATAATGTAAAAGTAAAGCAACAAAAATGGCTAAAATCAATTCACACCGAATTCGCCACAGTTCGGAATAGCTTATTGTGGCCATTTGCATTAAAATTTTCGCCTTATTATTTTTAAATTTAGACAAAAAATTTACATCTAACAATTATCTTTCATATCACTTAACAAACATATATAAATTTATTTTAAGAAAGAATTAACCATGAGGCAATATTATGCTAAGTCATCCAAGAAGAATTTAGCATCAATTCCAAAGTTTTTAAAGTCTAACTTTAACCAAAAAGTTTTTCATAATGCAATAATTTTTAATGGAAAATTAGAAGAAAATTGCAAATTTAAAAAAAACAATTTCAGTTTATTTGATGTTTTGATATTTTGACACAAAGAAAACAAATTGATCAAAATGTCATCAAACAACAACAAAAAGTCAACCGATTCCTTTTATTTTCGAAAAGTCAAAAGCACAACAACCTGTGATATTCAAACTACGTGATTTCCATAATAAATTTATTAAGAATTTATTAAAGCAATGAAAGTTCCTCCTGCTTCAAGGTTAAAGAGTAATCAAGAATCTTTACATCTGTAGTCAAACACTTTGTTTTCACTTCTAATAATTTTTTTTTAGAAAACATCTCTCACAAATTAAATATAATGGAAATTAGATCACTTGTCTTCGTCTTCTTTCAAATCATATTCGCATGAGACTATGATGGATGGGTGGTTGGGTGCATAACAGAACATAACATTTTACTTATTCTAAAGCAAATTTCTTTAAAATCCGCTTGTAAAAATGTTTGATCATTTGTGGCAAAAAGAAAAAGTGTCGGAGAAAAGGAAAATAAAGTCAATGAATGCAAAGTGTGTGAGTTCATGCATGACACATAAAGTTGTTACGCGAATTAGGTCACAAAATAACATGTAATTGTATAAATTTTCAATTGTTTGTTTGTTAAAAGAATAAGAAAAGACACAAACAGAACAATAATGACAACAACAGCAACAAAATTAAATTATGTAAGTAGTAAGAAGTTGTTAGAGATTATTAACAAATGCAATATAAAAAGATTAAGTAATAGAAGGAAGACCAACTTTTTGCAGAAAATTAAAAGTTTTTTAACTAAATTTTCTTATTTTGAAAATAAATGAGAGCTTAACAAATTGGCAAAATGAAGAAAATTAGAAAAGTTTGTTTAAGAATTTTCAACAAGTTTATTTGCAAAATTGATATATTGAATACTAAAGAAGATCTTCTAATAGCCCCATTCACTCACGATCATGTGCAAGTAGTGTTGCAAATACAATTTTGCAATTTTCTTTTTTTCATTAACTTAATACACGTATTTGCGCTTAATAAACCTTTGTAAATATTAAATACAATTAAATTGACAGCTGTTAATAAGAACAGAAAAAAACTGCAAAGAACAAAAACAAAATATGGAAATTAGAAACATCAGGAATAGTATAAAAAGGAGTGTGAAACGTGACTACCATATGTGAAGTTCATATTATACAACAAATGCTCCCAACTAAATCGGAAAATGGGTATTCACATTCAATAGCAACTGTTTACAATTGCACAAATTTTAAATATGAAATGTAAAATATTGCAATTAGGAGTTGTATTATTTTCTTAAAGTAGAATAAAAACAGTATAATTTTTTTCTACACTTAAAATCATTAGTATTTTGTTTGTCATAGATATAAGGCATAATATTTGAGACAGTTTGAGAAAATATTTGTCAAAAGTGGTGATTAGTGCTTTTATTTAATCAAGTACGACAACCTATAGCAATTGTAGTCAACTAAAGCATTAGAAAAATTTAAAAAGTTATTGAAATTTACTTTAGGTGGGTGGGTGGCCACACGCCACGTCACTTGGTGGCGTAGGGAAAGACCCAAGGCATTTGATATTTAAATATTTGAAAATAAAAGCAAAAAGAAAAAACAAGGTCAAAAAAATGTTTAATTGCACCCAAAGGATATTTTGCAGGTGTTGTCATCAAGTGAAAGGTGTTTTTTTTTGTCATAACATTTAAATACGTGCATGATTTTATTACAGCCAGAGAACGTGACATGCCTGCGGCAGTTACATTATCAGCCAAATTAGGAATTCCCACAGGAAATTTTCCCTTACCAATAATTTTTTTCGAGGAATAAGTAAATAAGGGATCGGAAAAATCCGAATCAATTGTATAGCCTGCACAGAACTTAAGGCCCGGTTAGCTGAACGTTGATGTTAGAAAAACGTACCGTACTTTAACGTACGGACGTTTGTGCGGTTAATGAATCTTTTAAAACGTATCGAATGTCAACAGAGTAAAAACAGTACGTTGTATAATGCTACTTTGTGTAATTAAAAAAATTTAATTAATATTCCTGTTTATTATAAAAAATCAAATAAAGAAAATTTTCAATGGAGTCCGAACACTTATGTGTTGAGGTTTGCTTTTTAAATTTGGTAAATATATTTAATGAAAAGAATTTCAATTTTTCAATAAATATATAGTCAGCTGTTCATAATAGAGATGGTATTTGAAATTTTTTGTGTAATTCATGCTTATACATAAAATGTACCAAAATTATACTAAGTACTTTTTGAAAGAAAAAAGTTGATATTTTGAAAAATTCATGTAAAAATTAAAATTTTAAGAATAAACATATAATCGTACGTCCATATATTTATTATGTGTACATAAATTTGTACTTATTTCACAATGTATATGTAACAAAACTTTTGACTTACAAATCTGCAATATTTTTAAAGATATGTAGTATGCAAGTTGCAAAATAACAAATATGTATGTTTATAAGCGTATATTAACTTTTATATTCAAAATAATTAACTGTGATATATAATTGAATTTATAATTCAATCTAAGATTTTATTTGCATTCAATGGTATTTACTTGTTTTTTTAAAAAGTCTCTTCATGCACATTATTATCTCAACATTACATTTTTAGACTTTGAAAATTCGAAAATTTTATTAAAGTTGTATTAGATCCTTAATAATCTACATATATCAATAAAAGTACCGGAGGAGAATTTGGGCCACAATACAACTCAACAAAATAATAGTCCCATCACTGGTATACAAATGTCACGTAAAAACGTTATGAAATTCTATTTTATACAGGTTCAGCCGTTCCGTCAACGTGACATTTAATTTGGATAAGCATTTGCATTGATTTCATATGAACAAAAACAAACGTTCCTTACATTAGCTAACGTGAACGTTCGGCTAACTGGGCCTTTACTGTTGAATAAATAAAAATATCAACCGAAAAGTGTTGCAAGTAAAATGCCTAAAAATATATTAAAAGAATCATGTCCGACTCTTTATCTGCTTCGTAAATATTCATTATCTTATTTTTAGATATTTACTTATAATTTTTTTATACCAAACAATTTACTGCACTTTTATTAAAAATACATTGGGAGTGTTTAATAATTTATTTTGTATTTTCTCCACGGTCTTAGTAAAAGTTTGGTGAACTGACTGACACTTCGGGTAGTTTAAATTTTAAAAATCGTTTAATGCAACATCTAATTAATTATCTTTTGACTTAAATATCATATTTGTACAATAATTAATATATGCTTCATTTCATAATCGAGCTTTAAGTGTTTTTATAATAAAAACATTTATTTTATGCAATATTTCCATGCCCCTTTGGGCATGGAAATATAATATATATATATATATATATATATATAATATATATATATATATATATATATATATATATATATATATATATATATATATATATATATATATATATATATATATATATATATATATATATAAAACTTTTTCCTAAACCAGACGCCCAAAGAGGCGTTGAAATTTTCCCATTAATAAGGGGCACAATTCTTAGGGGATTTTAATTCATAACAAGAGGAATGGGGAAAATGAAGCATTTCAGGGGGAATTGTTATTCATTATTTTCAACAATATCTATATTTTTGACAAATTATTTGTTGTTTACCAATCACAGAAATTTATGGACTTACAGGCTGTGTATTGTTGAATTACCCTAAAGCATATAAGGCACTTAGCTTCATCAGATATAGTCAAAGAAAATAAATATACACAATTTCCCACCCTACATTCCACATGCGAGTACATATTTATTAAAATATTTGTTTTTAACGATGTAATATCAAAATTATATAATGTATGTATATGAAAATAAAACACTCATGGGACGTAAAACACACATGGGACAAGAACTTGTGAAATGGCAACATATTCAAGATATTTGGTTGACCATACATTTGTCGATTGGTCATTTGTTTTGCCAAATTGTTATGGGCAGATATAGCATTCAACAACCCGTGCAAATGAAAAAAATTGTTTTATTACAATGAGTGCTCTGTTCGGGCAACGTCCCCCGCGTTTCATCCACTTTACGCCATAAACGCCCTCCAGTTCTGGATGAAGAGGTACAGCAAGAAAAAATTGTTGCATTTAAGACTATACGAATCCACATAATATCCAACAGCGTCCAATGTAAAAATTCAGTGTTTTGTGTGGATTTTGGGATGGCGTCATCATCGGTTCATATTTCTTTGGGAACGACGATAGCAAGGACATTACCGTCAACAGCGAGTGCTAAAGATCGATGATTACCAACTTCTTTTGGCCTAAATTGAATGATATGGACTCCAAGGACATGCGGTTTGAACAATACGGCGCCGCGTGGTAAGCAGCTCATGTCATATTAGACATTCTGCACAAGCGATACGAGGGCATTGTCATCTCATGTGAATTTGATGATGAGAGCTGATCATCGAGATTGTGTGACTGGACGCAGCCACAAACCCCAGCAGCCCTCAAAGTCAACATAACACATGACAACAGTCAAAATGAATGTGATTTATGCGCCAGAGTCATAGAAATTTGGATGCGCGCTAATCAACCAAGACTGGGAGGTCATTCTGCACAAAAATTTCCTTTATTTTGAATTTAGAGGATAGGAAGCGTTTAATGAAAGACCCATTACTCACTACACTTAGTTGCGAATATTTTTAATATTGCAAAAATAACTTTTTTCTTATATTTCCTAACGATATTGATTTTTTCACAAAATGTTATTTAATGTCTAAAAATTATAAATATTTTTCTACTAAAAACAAGATCTGTATTTATTTCTATTGATTTAAACATAAATATAAATAAACTAAAAATATAACAGCGCATGTATATCGATCGTGAAGCCATAAAATATTTGACCATTCCATCATAATTGTGCTAAAGAATTAATACAAATAAATTTATATATTCAGACAATTAAATCAATTAAAAATAATTAATAATGTCCTAAACGCATTTTTGTTTTTTGGAACATTTTCAATTAAATTTTCTCCAAAATTATAATCAGCATTTATTGAAACATTAAACAGCTGTGTCCTTAAGGAAAGTAAGCAAATTACACTTAACGAAACTTGACGAAGTGCTGCTTACGTACATTATAGTTAGTTCTTCTCTCAGTGTATTAAAAACCAGTAGAAACCAGTTTTAAACATAAAAACATCTGCCAATGCTCTATTGAAAGCTGATAAATTAGTAAATGGATGGACTATTGTCGACCCGGGCTAAACTTTGATCCCCTCCGATTTTCTTAAGAATCTTATTTACGCATTACAGAGCAGTTCGAAACTCCACCAAAGTGTCATCAGATTCATATAAAATTGGTGTCGTTGGAAGGCGTTGGGCCTAAATAAATAATATAATTGGCCTACCTTCTTGTTGCAAGGGCTTCTAAAATGAGAAAACTTCCTTTATTTCTGAAATACTGTTATTCTTAAAAGGATTTCTTGACTTTCTTTCTTATAGGAAATGTGGTAAACAATCACAATATTTTTATTTTTTGGAAAATGAATTGAGTTAAAAAGTTGTGACTGTTTTTTAATAACGTTTTTTCAACTGCTCTATTCAATACTTTATTTTGATATTTCAAATGCAATGATTCAGATTCTAAAAATACGTATGTTTCTAATAATTTTCCAATATTTTTTTACCATATAGAACGTGGATGGTTTCATATGGCATGATATTTTTCTTTGGATCTGAATATACAGTCGAAATTTCAAAATATATTATTCAATATATGAAAAATTTTAATTAACAATAAAAAATAAGCATAACTTTTGAGCCCAATGAAAACCCAATTTGTAATTTCCAGCAAATAAACACGTCGTAGTTGTTTACTTTCTAAAAAAAAAATTCAAGATATCATTTTTAAGGATATTTGAGACTAAAAGACATTTTCTTATTTAAGAAGTCCTTGCAACAAGAAGGTAGATCATATAAATTAGGTATTTAAGAAAAGAAACTTCAACTCTTTCCAATGATATAAATCTGATAACGCGTTCCCACGTTAAGAAATGTTGAATATTACTAGTTTTTGCACAAAAATGCTCGATATGGGGACAACAATTTCGGAACAATGAGCGGCTTATGCATCATATAATGAGAAGACACGATCAGTAAACATGTATCAGATTAAGCAAAAATCGAAGTTGTAACACTTAATGTAAAATGCAATATCAAGCAACTATTTTGGATATGTTGTGAGTTTAAAAAAGGCTTCACTTTGCGAGGGTCTGGGTAATATTTGAAACGTTTTCCCCATTTATAAGGCAGTTAGGAAAATGCCATAAGCATTTTTTAATCCATGCAAGAGTAAATGAATTTTTCATTTTAGCATTTAACCATTAAACCATTAAATGATTACTTTTCATAATATTTCAAATATAGTTGGACTGTAAGTCATAGACTTTCACTAATAAATCAAACACATGTCATTTATTATACACAAGTAATAAAAGAAAGTATTTTAATTTCTCTATTAATGCTATTAATACAGATAAGTACGTAGTTCCTTGCGTCATGCAGAGCTACCTAATAAAATTACAGTGTTAATTACATTTTGTTTAATCAAAATGAATTAATTTTAGACCGCATTATATCAAATGAAATTCGTGTGGCAACATGAATATCAAAAGTTTGATTTAGACAATAATTTCACATTTTTTAATAAATTTTTATTACTTAATATTGAAATTTATTATTCGGGATATTCTCCCCAACTAATGGTTGAAACAATTAGAGGTTTTGCAAAATGCATTGTTTGTTGCGACATATGAAGAGCTAAAGCCCCAACAAATAATACATTTTTAAAATTTTTATTGTTAAGAGAATAATCTATATATTGTTTTGTTGAGATTTCAACAAAACCTTTGATAAAATAAATGCCACCATTATCCTGGTGTATAATTATTATCCATAAACTCTGATTTTTTATCCACGAACAAAGCAAAAAATAAAAAAATAACTTTTTAAATCAAAGCTTTATTTGTGTCCATTATCTGAGTTCTCTAGGTTATATTGTTTTAAACATTGTTAACAAATACTTAAACTTCACTGACCATTTGGTTTAGCGACCAATGAAATGTCGGCATATGAAGAGCTAAAGCCACAACCAAACGATGCACATTGTTAACAAATATTTTCGAAATAATTTCGATTTTATTTCTAAAAAAAGCTAGTGCTATCTAGCGAATAAGTTATGCGTATTGCCCACCACTTCACTAAGTGCTACATTTTCAAGTTCACAATAGAGCAAAAATAGATGCGTGATGTTACACTTAACATTAATGTACTCGTGTATTTAGCATTTTTAATATATATTGCAAATTGAACTTTTTTCAGAGATGTTTACAATATTCAAAGACAAATGAAAACTTTAATATCCGTATCACATCTTCATCTTCATATGACAAGTGCGTTTGCAATAATTTCTTAATTATAAAATATTTAAAAAAAGTGTTGAAAGATTCTCATTCACCTCTAACACGATAAACAAATAATTGTTATATGTTGTGGGCTTAGCTGTCTATATGCATATATACATATATAGAGTTATCCATTTTTCGGTTTCAAAAGTAAAGTTAAATAAAATACACAAAAAGCTATGATTTCGATGAAACTATCATTTCATTATAATGCTTAGACCTTGCCTTGCTATTACGTTCGAAATACCACAATGTCAGTTAAATGATCGCCTCTAGATTGGTTGCAGCAGTAAATATTTTGAGCTAATTTTCGATTACTTTTTTCACATTTATTGCACATTTATCTCATGACAATTGTTGCTTTCAAATGCTCCAACGTTAGGGGATTATCCGCGTAGACACGCTATTTGATGTAGTACCATACAAAAAGTCTAACGGTGTAAAATCGCATGATCTCGGTGGCCAATTGACGTTACCAAAACGTGAAATTACGTGTTCTGGAAACTTTCCATGCTAAAATCGGTCGTGTTGTTGAAATCACATATCGTTCAGTTCATAATTTTCAATTGCAGGCCAAAAATCGTCGGTTATCATACGGCAAAAGCGCTCTGAATTGACGGTAACGGTTCTTCGGACGTCGTTTTCGAACAAATACGACCCAGATCATTGGGCGCACCAAACAGTCACTTTTTCCGAATGCAATGGCTTTTCCACAACACATCTGATAATTTTTCTTGTTAACGCAACTACAGAGAGAGAGAAATGAGCTTCATCGTTGAAGAAAATTTTGTTCGAAAAATCAGCATTGAAAGCCTAATTACGGCGTTGTAAATGGTCAGTGGGCATTAATGGTTGCGTGAGTTGCACTTCATATGGATGGAGGAGAAAAATCTAAATGTAAAATACGCCATAATGAACCGCAAGATAGACTTAATTGCAGAGAACGCTGTGGAATCGACAAATTCAAATGTCTTTAGAACCTTTGCAATTCCTTGCACAGTAGGTCGATTATGAAGACAATAATCACCCTGTAATGGCCATAGTGGAACTACTACTTTTGTAGTAAGTTTTAACTATTTTTACGCCTTCTTCGGTTGTTAAACGATCCATATCATTATATCACTAAATAAATGACATTTTAGATGACAGATATCTAACAGTTAACAGCCTCGCCATATATATATATATATATATATATATATATATATATATATATATATATATATATATATATATATATGTATGTATATATATATATATATATATATATATATATATATATATATATATATATATATATATATATATATATATATATATATATATATATATATAATTATAGCAGGCTTTACATTCGAAATTAGTGGAAGAATATCCCAAATAGTTTACATAAAAATTACAAAAATGAGTATCTTAACGAAAATATAGCAAAAAAATCCCTTATTCAATAAAGAAAGTAGTCAGCATAGTTGGAAAAAAGGGTACTAATTAACCTTGAAATAAAATAAGTGTAAAACATGTTACACAGTTACACGTTTCATTATAATTTTTTTTTTTTTGGTGCAATACATTAAGAAAAGGGAATGTTCTTTTTCATAGTAATGCAATTTTTTTCTTTTTTTTTTTTGTAGAAAAGAACACGAACCCTGCAGAAAGTGCAAAATATGTATAGCAATTTTGTTAGAAAAGTAAACGACATACATAAATCACTCTGTGGCATTAAATTTTATTTCTTCCAAAGTAGTATTTTTTCGAATGCTTTATTTTATTATTTCATTATTATTATTATTATTAGTATTTCTATTTTTAAAAATTAAGATATAAGAAACATTATTTCACTCTTAATATTGCGTGTGGTTCTATTGCTGTATGCATTTACAATTTTAAAAAATTTCATTCTTTTGTTTATAATGAAAACAATAACAAATTTGTATTTTTTACTGCTGTTTTGAAAATACGATAAATAAGCGAATAAAAATTTCTGCTGAGTTTATAAAAACAGGCAGTTAAACAAATAAAAATATCATTGGAAATAAATTTTATTTCAGTAGTCTTACCCAGATCTAGTTTTTATTATATAATATTATTAGCAATCAGATTTTTTATAGCAAAATGTAAACATATTTTGTAGAATCTAGCAAAATAAATAAATAAATAATTTATTGAGTGATTTTACTAAATTAAGATGATAAAGAAAAATACACGAGAAAAGGCGCTAACGCAATTAGGATAAAAATAAAATAAAATTAGAAACAAACAAACTTAGCATCTATGTCCTTTATTATAAATTAAAAAAAAAATAAAAGTATTTTATCAGTGATTGTTTATTCGGATTATTATATTACTTAATCAAATAGATAATTTTTAAATCGGGTTAATTTCGTAGCTTTCCCATTATCCATTTATAAGGAGCATTTTCCATAGGAGATAAATAAATAAAATTATAGAACTCAATCAGGCATAGGAACATGCCCGAAACATTATTATGGATGTCTATCCAATTGTAAAGAGTATAGATTGCGAACTTCATCTATGGTGGAATCTATGATTTAAAAATATTTATTGCACTATTTAATGGGGCAATTTTTGAGTTCCGCAGCAGAAAATGATTTTCCAAGGTTATATTCAGGCAGTATTCTTAGACATTTATGCAGGAAATAAAATTCCATGGTAATATCCTTCGCAATGTGCGGATGGATGTAAAGATGTGTTAAGAAATTCATATTTTCGGGATATTTCATAAATGTCCAATAACACTTAATCTACGAGTATATGGTGGTTATATGATCCATTATCTATATTAACCTTAAGCTACGAGGGTAACTCCAGTGTCCTGCATAAATAAGGAATTCAATGCGAGTACTAAAAGTAATTTCCGTTTAAATTATTTTCGAAAAACTTGTATCAATTAGGCGGGGAATCAGTTACCCGATACTCTATTAAATAATTTATCCATATAATTGAAACTGTTAAACATGTTCAACTGAACCATGAATCGACTTGTAATCGAGCAGCGCTTGCAGATTATTAAATTTTATTATCAAAACTCATGCTCGGTGAAAAAAGTGCATCGAAAAATTATTCTCAGCGACGATGCTCATTTCTGATTGAATGTTTGGTGTGGATTATGGGCCGCTGGCATCATTGGACCGTACTTTTTCAAAGACGACGATGGCAGGAACGTTACTGTAAATGGCGAGCGCTACCGTGCGATGATTACAATCTTTTTTTTTGCCCAAGATAAAAGTGCTGGACTTGGCCGACACGTGGTTTCAACAAGACGGTGTCACATGCCAGACAGCACGCGAAACAATGGCCCAATTGAAAGGCAAGTTCACGTTTGGGGCCGGTAAATCGAGCGCCTAGATCATTTTTGTGGGGCTAAGTTAGGGACAAACTCGCAACGGTTGACGCACTGGAAGCCAATATTGAAGAGTATATTCGTGAGATACCGGCTGATATGTTACAGAGCGTATGCCAAAATTGGACCCAGTGGATGATCTATTTGAGTCGTAAACGCGGTCAACATTTACATGAAGTCATCTGTAAAAATTTAATTATATACATTTCTCTAAATTTTATGTTTTTTAATAAAATTCGAAAGCTCTTAAAAAATTACCCTTTACATATATTGAGAAAACATTGACATGTTTATATGTTTTATGTTTCTATGTACACATGTAACTAATTATAACTTCGTATGCATGTGAAAAGTATCAAATGCACACATGCATATACACAAATATACTCGTAGTTACAAACATATAGGCATATGTAACTAGATATGGTTTTAAAAAATCAGTCAGCACCGTCTGAATTGGCAATTCGATATATATGTTTTTCCATATTATCAAGATCATGCTGAAAACAACTGTCTGGTAAGAAATATTCTCGAAGGATATTAAGCGAATCCTTTCTTTTGTTTGACAAATAACCAACAATATTTCTGTTAGTGATTTCCATAAAATTATTTTATTTGTCAATAAAAAGGATAAAAACGGGTATTTTTGGCACAATTATCTGCTTGAATTTTTTCTTCAAATTTTCTTTTTTGAAATATAATTAAACGGAGGAAGGTATTAAACGGGGAGCAATAAAGCGACTTCGTGTAGCATTTGAACTCTTGTCAGAGGATAATGGAATTTCAGTGCATTTTAGATTCGATGATGCAACCTCTATAACACGGTGCAGTAATAATATCAAGATGGTGGAAATTACAAAGACAGCACGCTCGCGGGGGTCCTGCACAACACTATGACTTAGTGCTGCGCTGATTATTTCTGAGGCTGGTAAGGAACTACCGTGACCGAATCCCCGGAAAGATGTTCCGTCTAGTAACTAATTTCAAACCAGATCCTTCTTGATGATCCACTTAATGGAACCCCTTAGTTAGTTTAAGATCAACATTGACATTCAGAAGCATTGTTGGTTCCTTGAAAATTATAAGATTTTGCCTTGATTTCAGATCAAACGTTTTGGAATTTCTTGACTTCCTCTTGGCTGCTTCATTTATTTATTTATCTTTTACAATTAATTTATAATATTAATTTTTAAATAACCATTAGGCAAGTCCTGTTCTCATGTACCAATGGAGCATGGAAATAGCAAACTTGAGAAGAAGTATATCCTTCTTATCATTTTGACAAATCACGCGGACAAAATCTTTGAATGAAATTAATCTACTTCCATATTAATATTGCCAACACTATCATCAGCACAAGCAGTCACACTCCTGGGCATTAATTGGAAGTCATTAAGTAGCAAAATCATCTTGCCAAATTTAATCTCCTAAATATTCATTTTAGTTGTCAATTGCTTTGAAATACTTATTTTGAAAATAATCAAAAACGAACATTAAATTGTTTTATAACGTGCTCAAATTTACAAATACACTTTTACTTGGTTGCTTTCGCCCATAACGATTGCGTTTAATTTCTTAAATAGATGAACGGAAGCTTATGCCGCAATTATTGAATCTAAACGAAACCAACAGCAACAACAATCGTATATCCCAGCAGTCAACTCGTCAAAAATGTTTATTGTAATTTTTATGTTTTAATGACATACATATTTGCTTTTTGATGAAACACTGCTTAATGTGCAGGCTTATTTTAAAGAAAATCTATTTGTTGTTTCTCTTACTTCAAACAAAATAATTCAATGAATGTTAATAACGAGAGGGAAAAACCTCATTAAAAATAAAAAGACCACCTAAGGATTTTACCACAAGTGATTAAATTTTCTAATATACTTCGTTTTCTTTCAAATTAACTGCCCCTTTTATTATGGAGGACAAAAACAATTTGGGATTTTTTGTATTGTTGTTGCTTTCAATGTAAATATGTATGTGCCAACGAAATTTTGCTTTCATTTTACAACAAAGAAAAGGAACCAAAATTTAAAACCTAGTGCGGGTATACGCTCCCACGACCCTCTTTTGCATATTTTATTATTATAATTATTATTATTTTCTAATGCATATTCAAAAATCAATAAAATAGTAGGGAACTTGGTCAAGCACGCTATTTTGATGGTTTTAAGCCAGTTTATTATGAAATTGTATGCTTTTTTGAATATTTAATTTTTCAAGCAGAAATAAATAATCGTTACTGTTTTGTTTTTATTTTTTCGAGCAGGAATAGTTATTGGTTGATATTTAACTAGCGGAACAGGCGAACTTCGCCTCGCCCCAATTGTAAGCCTTCAGACAAAACTTTCTATTTTTTCATTTGAAAAGCCATTAAGGAATAATTTCAAACAAAATTTCATACAAAAACTCGATTTACGACTTTTCCCATTTTCCGACTTTTCCGGAGGGATTTTCCAAAATTTTCTTCCATAAAAACCTTCTCCTAGAAAATACGAACAACTGACAAAAAGTTTTACAGAAATCGGCCAAGCCGTTCTCATTTTATGAATTATTGGATTTTGCCACGCCCCTCCGCCCACAGACCGAAAATTTCGTCAAAATCGGCCCAGCCGTTTTGGAGCCATTACGTTACATACATACATACATACATACACACATCCTATTTTATATATATATAGATTCTTTGATAGATGAATAATTGTTACTTTTGGATTTCGATATATTTATTTATTAATGTTTTTTGATTTAGTGTTGCTGAGTGTATTTCAGTTGAACTGTATATATTGTTCACCAAGTGAATCCGAATTTTCTTTATGGGCTCGAGTTCGAATCTCACATCGGACTTTTTTTAGGAAATAATGTTTATTTAATTGGGGGAATATGCACACGTTTTCGGTGCCGCCACACACCTCATCAGTACACGAATTTACCACTTGGGCAGGTTTTATTCAAACGTCATTATCATCTTGAAAATTTTCCTGATGACGATACTCAATGAGTATCGAAATATCGATAATTTCAAATAAAATTATTTAACAACTAAATAAGACCTTAAACTTAAATAATATTTTAATCAAAATTTTTATGAAAAGGTAAAAAATATAGAGATATTATTTTGTATAATAATTATATGCGATAGAGAATTCTCATATTGTATTTGATTCGTTTGGCATAAACATATGAGATTGAATGTTTTCAAACTGCCTAAAGTTCACTGACGATGAGGTTTAGCGACCAATTAAATGTCGGCATATGAACAACTAACAGTACATTTTTAAAACTCCAATTGTTTAAATTATTAGTTGAGGATAATATCCCAAATAATTAATTTCACTATTAAGTGACTCATATACTTTTTTCATTAATAAAGAGAAGGAACTAAATTATTCTTAATTAGATAATTTTCAATATCATGAACACAAAATATTAGTTTTTTTTGTTGTACATTTATTAACATCTGCTACGAGTATTTCTGACGTTATACCAACAGCAAAATTCCCACCATTAGTTGTTCCAAATCCAGTTTTTAATACATTACTTAATTAATTATACATTATAACAGAATTATTAAAAAAATGATTATTGAGAAATGTAGATAATTGTATATTGTTTTTCCAACTTTTTATTCAGTATTTCAACTTGGAAGTTGACTAAGAAAAATTATTATTGTGAAGAGTGCTGTTCCAGAAGATATTATGTAGTAAGAATAACTACAATTGAAGTGAATGGAATTAAAATCGCAAAATTAATATACAAACACGTGCAGCAAATAAATTCGTGAGAAACGTAGTGTTTTTAGGGATTGAAAGAAGTAATTCTGGCAAAGATGTGGTGGTTATCTTTTTTTGTTCTCATGGTGCAGAAATCAAGAATTAAAAATAATACAAAAAGAAGGAAAAAAAATTAATACTATTTTTTATTGTTATTGTGACTCACACCAACTGTGGAAATACTGAAGTTCATGGAAAGAAAAAAACTCTAACAGAAAAACTGAATTAAAGAAACCTCTATCCTTTTATTATTCATTAGTGATTAAATGAAAATTTTGTAATAACAAAAAGACAAAAAAATTAAGATATTAATTTAAGGAACAGTCATTTTAGCCGTATGTGTATATAAATATGTATTTTATAGTAAAAGCATGGTAAGTTTCTCTTACTAATTTTATCTTTGATTAATTACGGTTTTTTCATTCTTCCAAAATTCCAAATTTTTAAAAGATCGCTACAGATCAAAGTTTACATTTAAAAAAGATTTACTTTAATTTAAAAAATTATCTGAATTCATTCAAAAGAAAAAGTGTTCAGCAATAATTTTCTTTCAACTAATAAAATACCCTTCTTTCAATTTATGATGAAATTTGTCGAAATAACTCTGCTTAAAGACACAAAATAATTTTTAAAAACACGTTGCCATTTTTACGAAGAATTTGTGTTTTATTATTGGAGTGAATTTTTTGCATACATTTCTTTTATACAATGTGGCGCACAATTAATGTCATCAATTAAACTCGCTGCCATTTTTTTATAAAAGAAAAAAAGCTCTGTTTTCGTAAAAACTTTTTTTGAAAGTATAAAATTGATAACATTAATTGGAAAATTTTATATCGCTTAAATGGCCACCTCCAGACTTGATGCATAACTGCGCTCGGTTTACCGGCATTTTGAAATGTTGCTCGCAAAACATCTGACTCAAAAAGGGCGATTTTTTGCAATATTTTCTATCAGAGCTTACAAGATTCGTGATTTGTTGTGGTTTTAAAGGTCTCAACGGAAGAAATATGATACTGTTAGACCTGGACGACCAGTCCAAACCTCCAAAACGGAAAATCACTCGACATGGGAATTAATGTATCAAAATCTACGTCGTTGCCCGAGCTGTTTTAGCGGCTGCTGCGTTCTGTTTAAATCAAAAATGATCGGTACCAGAAGCAGCAACTTGCAGCAAAAGTAAAACTCTTTTAGCATCTGCCTGTAATACTCACCCCCCCCCCCCCCGGGGGGGCACGGTCAATACATCTTGTCTTGGTGGCTTGGTGTTGTGCTTCCTGGGGTATAGGGTTATCAGGTTTCCGGACCTAGGCCTTTTTGCTGATAACCCCTAAAAACTTGTATGTTGCTACCCAATCCCTGAATCAACAGGGCAACGGGCGCGCATGCAAGTAAATTAAAGGTGAAAGTGGGTTCGCTCGCTCGTCCGGTAAGTGGGTAATCTGGTTTTTCCAGACCTTGACCTTTGGCCAATTACCCCTTGAACTTAGCATGTTACTACCCAATCCCTGGACATAACAGGGCAACGGGCGTGCATATAAGATATTTAAGGAAGTAGCTCTGCCTATGCTTGTCTGGGTAGAGGTGCTACCGATACCTCAGGTTTGCATGAGACCTAAAATCGGAGGTGTTTTTAACACGCGGCTGACCAGAGTCCTATCTGGTGCCACGGGAACCAGTAGCCCCTAGGACGTGTCCTAGACTGGTTATTGGTTAGGCCCCTTCAGGGATCACGTGGTGGCTGTGGTTAAAACCCAAAGATACGCGGGAAGAGTTATGGGTCAGATGAGTGTGTCTGCAAGAGGTGCTAGTGACTGATTGTAGATGCTCTCTTCAGGCCGTATATCTCTAGGTGTTGTTGCTATTCGACAAAGCTGCCCTGATGTTTTGCGGTTGGCGAAGCCTCAGGTAAGATGAGGGCAATATTTTGCTGCCGGGCCATTGGGGTAGTAGGAGCTTAGATAGCTCCAACACTTCAGCAAAGTGTCTGTACATGGTTCTGCAGCCTGTACAGAATTTGTTACCAAGTCGTCCTTGTTAGGGGCGCATGTGGTGCCGCTCCCTGCATGTGCCTCTGAGAGGGATAACGGGACGGTGGTGAACGGATTTATTCACCCAGTGCGAAGAGCACCGTCAGGTAAGGCCTTCGGGCAGGTACTGACGTAAAATCTTTGACATATTTGTAACACTCACCATATGCCGTCATGATGGTGCCATCGGCGTCTTCACTTTTCCACTCCAAATTCCACAGCAAACAGTCACTTTGAGGGAATGCAATTTCTTCATGCATTTTTCTTTATTAACATGACCATTTGAAAGTAAATGAGCTCCGTGATTTATTATAATTTTTGGTACAAAATCATCCTCTTCTTGCACCAAGTTAAACAAAGTATGGCAATCCGACTGTCAGTGGGCATTAATTCGTGAACAGTTTGTACTTTGTAGGGTAAAACTTTCAAATATCTCACCAAAATTCGTTGCAACGTACTTCTGATGCTTAAGTGTATGAAACGTCGTCTCGTCGATGTTTGAGGATACTATCTGACATCGTCGGCAAAACCAGCGATGTTCTCAGTCGACCGAGCACTACGACCCCGGCCATATCTTGCGGCATATGTAGTGAACACTTAATTATTCGAACAAATGGAACATGACGACGAAATTCACACCGCGTTGCAACAACAGACTAAAAAATTATGAAATAAACAGTAACAATATTTTCATATTTTTGAGGTGTGTGTCGCTTTGTCGACAAATATTTCTCTTTATAAGTGTCAAGGCATAGTGAGATTTCGCACCATCTGCAATAATGGCAGTTAATTCAAATTGTAACATTACTTATGCACCACCTTGTACAAATCACTGTAAGGCAATTAAGGGAAATTTATTTAATTAAACAAAATACCCAAAGAATATGGCAAAACCCATCGGTATATTGAAATTTTCCGGTTAGTTAAGACCTTTAGACTTCAGTTAATAATTTGAATGTGATGAAATGGACAGTTTTTGACTTCGTATTTAAATACGTTAGAATTTAGTTATTTTTTATTTAAATTTAAGTTGTAGTTTATCGTATATTAAAATTCTCACTTAAGTGATATAAAAACAATGCTGTAAAAAATTCTCCAGTTTTCCAAAAACGCCTGTTTGACATAAACAAAGAAATAATGACAAAGACGATTGTGGTTTTAGGGACAGAATAAGATTTTTAAAATAAAAATTTTTTTAGATCCAAAAAGCGTAAATAAGACATGTTTACAATATTTTTTGTCATAAAACTAAATATTAATGCCCATTTTATGAAATTAAAAAAAAACTTTAAAAACAACAACAAATATTTAAAATCATACGGTCAATGTGCTTAACTTAAATAGACTTTAAATCCACTTCATTGGACACTCAAATGTCATTTAATTGTTGTACAAAATTGTGTTGAAAACCTGAATTTCGTATTGGATTAGAACTTAAAAATAAATTATATTTAATTACAAAGTAAAAAAAATGGCCATAAAATTTATTGCTCTGGATACAAACCATAGAGATGAGTCAATATGCCAGAATGGCTCTATTAGGCAGGTTAAATTTTAGTTAATTCATTTAAATTTTATATTTTTATGCAAAATAACAACGTGGCCAGATGAAAGCAAATGCAATTTGTACATAAAGTAATCCTCTATTATTGTGTCAGAGTATTATTTTATTATTATAGTCAAGGCATCGAAAGGTTGGGAGTAGGAATGATTTTTTTCTCTAAACGAAGATAAGTGGAATTTAAGCATAAGGTGTTCCTCTTTTATTGTGAATAAACGAAATTTTTTCCTTGAAAGTTCGAAAGGATCAATCTACAATATAGACAAAGAAGTCAGATTAAAAGTTTGTTTGAAATAACAAAAAGGAAATGTTTTAAGTATTTGTCCTAATTCCATTTCGATTTTCCTTCTCCCGTCCGCATCAACACCTTTTAAATATAGCAACAAAAAAACTGGCAAATTTAAAAGCTAAAAGTTGATTACATTAAGTTTTAACAGCTCAAGTTAATCCTTTAAATGAAAACATCCTCATCCCTCAGAGAATCCTTATTTCGATATATATCAAAAAAATGAAAAAAAACCGTTCCAACTCAAACTGTTACAAATTTATTCTATTTCTGAGCGATAATAAGGAATCAATATTCGTCCATGTCGACTTCTTTCCAATAAAACTTTTTTAAATTTGCTATTTCTTGTACCCAAACTCCACTTACTTTCATTTATTACTTGCCCAAAAAATGAGTATATCGCTTAGAGAGATGCATCTTAAATATGTTAGTGCCAAAAACTAGTTCCAATTTAAATTCTTACAGGTTTCAACTATTCACTATGATAGAAGACAACTTTGTTGGGGAATCCCATTTACTTTGCAATTTTTTCCCCATACAAGTATAAAGAGGATTTTTTCATTTCTTCCTTGGTAACTTAAAAATCCTGATCTTTTGAGATGTAATCATATTGAATTGAATGAGCGATTGGTGTATATTTTTTTCCCAAAAACATTAAGTCGGGACAAACTTAACAGTAGTCAATATTGCAATGAAAACGATACCACTAAAATCGTGACTTGAGACAACACTGCGCTCTTATGAATTACACCTAGAAAAGTATGCCAATTATAATCAAATTTTAAATTACAATATTGTATTGCATTTTCATATTCAATTTAGAGTCAATGTTGATATTTTTAGAGATGGCCCGTCCTCCGCAACAAGTTGTAATCGTTGGTTTCTGGTTTGTTTTGACAGAGAGTTTAACTGTTTTAATATTAGAAATGGAATATGACTTGTATATCTGAACAAAAGATCAGATATGATTTTTGATTACATTTTAATTAAAAAAAACAAGATGTTTAACTTTGACAGTTGGGCTATCATTTATTCAGTCAGTTTTGCCAAATCACTATGGACAGAGTTGCAAAAGATTCACGTCAGTACCTGCCCGAAGGCCTAACCTGACGGTGCACTATTGCACAAGGGTGAATAAAGCACGTTCACCACCGCCCCAGTAGCCCCCGCCAAAGGCACATGACTGGAGCGCCAACTAACATGTGCCCCTGACGGGGACAACATGGTAGCAAGTTCCGTACAGGCTGCAGAACCATGTACAGACACCTTGCTAAGATGCTTGGAGCTATCTAACCTCCTACTACCCAAATGGCACGGCAGTGGAACTTTTACCCCAATCTGACCTGAAGCTTCACCTACCGTAACCATTAGAGCAGCTCTGTCGAATAGCAACAGCACCTAGAGATATATGGCCTGAAGAGAACATCCACATCATGCCACTAGCCCATGATTGAAGACACACTCATCCAGCCCATACCTCTCCCCCCGTATCTTTGGGTTTTAACCACAGCCACCACGTGATCCCCGAAGGGGCCTCACCAATAACCAGTCTAGGACAAGTCCTAGGGGCTACTGGTTCCCGTGGCACCAGATAGGACTCTGGTCAGCCGCGTATTAAAAACACCTCCGATTTTAGGTCCCGTGCAAACCTGAGGCATCGGTAACACCTCTACCCAGACTAGCGTAGCAAGCTACTTCCTTAATTACTTATATGCACGCCCGTTACCCTGGTATTCAGGGATTGGGTAGTAACATATTAAGTTTTAGGGCAATTGGCCAAAGGTCAAGGTCTGGAAAGACCAACTACCCCTCCGGACGAGCGAGCGAACCCGCTTTTACCTTTAGTTTACTTGCATGCGCGCCCGTTACCCTGTTGTTTCAGGGATTGGGTAGCAACATACAAGTTTTTAGGGGTTATCAGCAAAAAGGCCTAGGTCCGGAAACCTGATAACCCTATACCCCAGGAGGTTCAACACCAAGCCACCAAGACAGGATGAATTGACCGCGCCCTCTGGGGGAAAAATCACTATGAACAGATATAGTGCAAATAATAAAATTTTTTATCAAAGTGGGTGTTCTATTCGGGTAACGTGACGCGCTCTTCGCCCACTTTACGGTCACCATAATCGACCCACCGAAAGGACGAACCGCAAGATCAATATTGTGAATTGAACTATTAATTTCAATTGTTTACAGAATTTATTTAACTTCTACTATCAATTTTCAAAATTTGTAAGTATGTATGTATGTACATATATAGTATATTATTTTAAATATGAATCTACACAAATTACGAGAATAAAAAATAGAAGCATTTTAAATCGTTATAAAATTTTTTAAATGGAAATTTAACTTTTTGTGCCTCTTTGTTATATTTTATTGTACAATATGTGCAAAAACAAATTAAATTATTATCTATTTGTTATCGTATTCATTCATATATTTTTTTAATTATTATTATTTTTTTTTTTTTAATATAAAAGTTGTTTGACCCACAACATGTTTAGTTCTATTTACATAAGTATTTATTTGTGTGTTATTTTTACACATTTCTTTTTATTTATAACTTTCTCTCTATAATTTTTGTTTTCTCTTTATTTTGTTAACCCATTTGAATAAAACATGTCCAAACGCACTTACACAGTCGTCTATTCAATAATTAGGATGGTTCGAACTTCGAAGTTTAATTAAAGTTGTCCCATGATGCAAGATTGTTTAATTGTTTTTTTGGCAACATAAATATAATTTTTTCCTTTAACTCAAATCGGCTTTAGCCAATCCATTTATATGTTTAAAAAAAGGAATTTTCATTTTATATAAAACAGTGCAACACCCCTAATATCAGAACAGTTAGTAATGCAATTGCCACAGCTCCACTTAGAAGACTTTTTTATTGCTGTCTGACCTAGTTTTATGTTTCGCTTTTATTTGTTTGTTGTTATTGCAAGTATAACTAACTCTTGACTTTTTCTGATTTTCTGCCACTTTTCGAAAGTTCAGAATTTTTCTATCTCTTTATTTCAAGCCTCTTATTTAAGAGACTTAAAAGTTGGAGCAATTTGTATGCGTGTGTGTATGTAAGTGAAGGTGTCATTTATTGTTCTTTGTAATATTTTATGTAATTTTAAATTTGTCAGTAGAATAACGATCTGAATTTTACACTACACTTGCGAAAAACCAATTGTGGTGAAAGAATACAAATGTTGGAGAAACAGCAGAACGAACGTATTTAAAGAGGAATTCAAATAATAATGTGGTTTATCTTTGATGTCTTGAGTCTAGATTTCATTACTCGATTATATTTCATTAAAAAAAAGTCCTGCAAGAATAGCATTGTTGTAATGATGTCCTACTCCATTCATATCCATCACACTAAGCACTGTCGTAGTATTGCCGAAAAATTTTCAAACAAAAATTTTGCCTAAAGCAAATTTCATTTTCAGTTTAACTTTTTATTCCCCATGTTAATTATAGTTTCGAGATTATAGAATACAAATAAAAATGATTTTTTTCAGATAATTTTTTTAAAGGTCAGTTTTTTAAAGGTCCTCATTCACGTGTTTATGTTTGTGGCATCCCCGAACGTGTCCAAGAGAAGGTATCATTGTTTATCACCAACTTAAGAGTGCACTATAACTAGACTATAAGTAGAATATGACTAGACTATGACTATACTACAATTGACTATAAATAGAGTATAACGAAACTATGACTAGACTACAAACAGATAATAACCAGACTATGACTAGATTATTTCCAGACTGCTTTTATTTATTTTTTATTTAATAAATCGGCTATGAATAGAATATAAGTCGATGACCAGACCATGACTAGACTATAAACAGACTGTGACTAGGCAATAACTAAACTTTGACCAGACTACGACTAGACTACGAGTGGACTATGACTAGATTATAACTAGGCTATGACTAGACTATGATTAGACTATTACTAGACTACCACTAGGTTATGACCAGACTATGAATGGACTATAACTAGACTATGACCAGACTATGAATTTACTAAGAATAGACTATAGCCCAAGTATGACTAGACTATGACTAGATTGCAACCAGACTATCACTAGGCTATACTATACTATGACCAAGATACGACTAGTCTATGACAAGTCTATGGCTGGAATGTGACAAGGCAACGAGTAGACTATAACTAGACTATGACTAGGCAATGACTAAACTCTGGTCAGACTACGACTATACTATGACTAGACCATAACTAGGCTATGACTAGATTATGATTAGAATGTTATTATACTACGACTATACTGTGAATGGACTGTAACTAGACTATGACCAGACTATGAATTGGCTATGAATAAAATATGACTAACCTATGACTTCACTATGAATAGATTACAACCTGAGACTAGGCCATGACTACAATATATCTGTTGCTAGACTATGACTAGATTATGACTGCAATATAAATAGATTATGACTAGATGACGACTAGAGTATGAGCATACTATAATTAAACTATGAATAGACTACGACTCGACTAGAATATGCGACAGAACACAGCTACAGTGAGACTGGTACAAAAAACAAAGCTATATTTGCATAGGAGCTGTGTTTGGTTATAGAAAATTTTTAACTACTTATTTAACATAATTTAACAGTCGACTTTAATTTTTTTTACAAAATTCAATTATTTTTTTAACAACTTTGATTTTTAAGCTTTAGAGCTTTTAGATATTATTTCTTAATCCGTATTAATGACGACAACCATGATATTTTTGATAACTTGCTTGCAACAAATCATAAAAAAGTTAAAGCAATATGAAAAATAATAATTTTTAATGGATTTTTGATGAATTTGTCCTTAAAAGGAGTATAAAGCGAGTAATTAAAATTTTTATTATCGTAGTTTTTTTTTTCATAAGGAAGATGGGGACGCAACAAGACTATAATGAAAAAGGATTTTTAACAGGACTGTCACTTTAAACATTTTAATTTCAATTTCAGTTTTTAGATATTAATTTTTATAGATTTCAATTACGTTTTCAAGCTAAACAAATATGCAATATGAACACACACTATTAACAAGAATATTTACAAAAATTCAATTTCTACTCATATGCTTTTAAGTTTATTTGATGATGAATGCATTACTTGAGCTTAAACGTAAAACTAAAGAGTACTTGCCACTCAGTACGAATAGTTAAGGTTACTTAAAAGAAAACAAAGAACAAATGCAGTTGGCAACCAAATGATAAATAAATAAAACTTTACGATTACGATACTCAATGCACTGTCCTGTTGTATAAAACTGCAGCGTTTTTAATCACTAAGGACAGTTTAAATGTTTTTAAAGCAATTTAAACAAGGATAGTTCTCTTTAAACTATATCTTTGTTAGTAGATTAAAACCAACTGGACACTACACAGGAAATATTGATTAAGGACAATTAAAATAACCAGATACATTTCCTTATAAGAACACCTTAGGAAATGCCAATCATAAGCTCATATTTAAATAAATTATATAAAAATAATATCCATAAGAAATTTAGGCCTTTCGTTTTTATTTAAGACCGCTATGGCCACCCGCCTAGAAAATATTACATAGAACACATTAATGTCCATCGGACTGCAGTCATAGAGAGCTAGTTCAAGCATATATTTATTCAGTTATTCAGCAAGTCATTCATTAATTCATCCGAACATAAATTACATGAATTAAATTTAACACAATCGAACCCACATAAATTTTATGTATGAGGGTGTATAAAAAAGACCACATAGAAATAGGACTGAGCCTTTTTTGCAGGATTTTTTCTAGATTGCTACCATAACAACATACAATTTTGTATTTGTTGTTATGTTTATGGAAAATTTTCAGCCAAAAACTATATTATGTTTGGGATTGTGTTTAAAGATTATCATATCATACGTGGTCTGTTTAAAAGAACACGTGAATTTTTAAATTTCTCGGGCTACGTGCATTCGATTAGCTATTTTTTTAATATTTTGTCTCGAAAAAATGTTTTTAGTTGAATTTGTTTGTGTTTGGTGGTGCAAGCTTACCAAAGAATGTCGAGAATATTACCACGTTTATACGCACGTCTTATTTGCAAATAGAACTATTTGCAAATAACTAATTCACTGTTTATACGTGTAATTGCATACAGAACTTATATTATTATTAGTGATGCCATGTAACGAAAATATGATTGTTTGGTAAGTAAAACACAAAAAACGTTCATGAAGTGGCAACGTCTTACTTTTTATTTGCAAATAGTGTCGTTATTCACGACTTGTTTAAATGAATTAATAAGTTACAATAAAAAAGTTATACGGCAACATTCTTCTTTTTTATTTGCAAATAAGACCTGCGTATAAACGTAGTATATGTGAATGACGACGCTCGTCCCGGAAGCTTCATCACATCAAAAACCGATGAAAATGTTGAGCAAGTGAGGAAATTTGTTCTGGCGAATCTTCGAATCACTATTAGAGAAGTTGCAGAGGATGTCGGCATATATGTTGGCTCATGCCATACGGAATTGCGGAAAAACAACTCATGATCACGATAATGCACTCTCAATTGGCCAAAAATAACACCGTAATCATACCTTAGCCACCGTATTCATCAGATTTGATCCCCTGCGACTTTTTTCTGTTCCCAAAATTGAAGAGACCCATGAAATGACGGCGTTTTGCTTCGAGGATTGGAAAAAACGCTTGCACAAGTGTATTATATCTAAGGAGGAATACTTTGTAGGTGACAAAATAGAAATTGATGAATAAATACTCTTTAAGCAAAATTAAAATCCACCTTGCACTGACCACGTATTTTCATATGTGTGTATTTTGAAATAAATTTTGAACCTACGAATAGTAAATTCCAAATATTTGGTCTTTCAATAGAATTTTCAGAACTTTAATAGTTGATAGCGGTCATATTTGTTGAAGCTATCAAAATGGGTTTTCTATTCGCGCTCTTCGTCAGATTTCTTTGTTGATGCCTTCCAAGAAAATAATTTTAATAATATTGTATTCAGGTTCTGTTATTTCTAAATGTTTGTTTTGTGTCATAGAAAATATTAATTAATTCAAACTTTGTCTTATATTTAATTTTAATTCACAGTTCGAGCTGTCAGATTCTTTTGTTATTACCGAATTGATTCGGTATCACAATGAATATGTTTAATTTGTGTGCACATGCGTATAGAGTCATCAACCATTCGACATTTTCTAAAAACCGGTTTTCCAATAGTTAGAGAAACCGGTTTTCGGGTTTTTAATTTAAAACCCGGTTCGAATATTCGGGGTTTTCTTCATTAATAAATATTTATACATATTAATTTCACAGTTCTAAAAACCAATTTGAACAATCAATATTCTTTTGTTATTACCGAATTAATTCGGTATCTATGGTCTACAGTTGATTTACGCGGTTTTTTGGATTCTTCATTAACAAAGTTATACTCTTATTATATTTAATTTTTTACTTCTTACTTCTATTTTAATAAAACAAAAAATAAATTACATTTTTCACACATTTCAGTTTCAATACTAAACACTAAATTCATAATTTAAAATCATTATTAAACGTTATCCAGTAAAAAAAAAAAACCTTCTAAAAAGTCTTGAAAAGGCTGAGATTATGATCGGAAAACAGTGCAGGTTTGGATAATTTCCAACTATTTTTGCATAGCCTTGCCATTGCAGGATGTTCTCTTTTTCGATTCCTATTAAGCGATTCCTATTATCACTCTTAGATGATTTTGCCACCGATTATACAATTGAAAATCAAAATCGGTACTTGAATAATATAGTCGCCAGAACGGTAGGACTTAATCTCTTCTCCAATATCTATTTTATATTCAGACGCTTTATTAAAGAACGCATAAACAAACAAATTGAGAAAAGTGAGTAGATTTCTAGTCAGATGCTTTTAATTAAATTCGATTTTCTCCATTTCCCTTTGGCAACACAAAATCAAAGGAAATAATTTGTATGATTTAAATAGTCTTAATCGTTTAAATTACTAAAGGGTTTCTAAAAATAAATCGTTACATAGATTTTGTCAAAGTAGAAAAAAAAAGAAAGAGAAAATTGATTGAAAAAGTTATATAAAATATATACGAGTATGTAAATATTTTGCGAAAGTTGTAAAATTTTATTAAATCGCTGCGCAAGTTTACTCAATGTGATATAAATTAAATGACACTTCTAACAATTTTAACACAACAATTTTTGAAAATGTAATATGTTATTGAATTGCATTATTGTTTGAAATTTTATGGCCTCTATCGGTGTAAAATCAATTTACAAATTGCGTTTCAGCAAAACAAAACTTCATGCTCACTGTCCTTCTCGTCCCTAAATTCAAAATAACTTGAAATAGTAACAAATATAGGAATTCGACAAAGCGAAGCCATAATTTACTATTCGTACTTAAATTTTAGAAATTCAGTATATATATTTCTATGCTTATACTACCTAAAATCGCATGGCTTTAAGAAAAACGATTGTAAGTTCAAAAATGAATAATTGGTACGAGTATTTCAAACCGAATATTAGTGTAAGAAAATAAATAAATTAGTCAGAGGTAAATAAAAATTTTATTTAAAAAATCAAGATTAGCAAAGTTCGTGGATTGTTGTGCTAAGCGCGAGATTTTAAAAATTCTCAAAGGAAGAAGCCCGGTGTTGTTCGATTTGGCAATGTGGATGGCCAGTACAAATCTCTGAAACGAGAGATCACTCGACCTGGAAATTGGTGTCTCAAAATCTCCATCGTCGTCCGAGTTGTGTGAGCGGTAGCTCCGTCCTGTTAAAACAAACATTGAGCGAGATCCAAAAAAACCTCCGTTTAGCATCTCTCTGTACCGCTCACCATTTACGGTTATGGTGTTAGCATCAGCGTTTTCATAAAAATAAGGGCACTTTGTAGTAGAATATTTTCAAATCTTTTATCAAAATTCGTCGGAACGAACGTCTGCTGATTTCTAATTGTGTGCATTGTCAACTCGATTGGAATAAATATTAGCTGAAGTTGTAATTGAAATTGTATATGGATACGATGAATTGTTGTAATTCTTATTACAGAATGGTGTAGCAAACAAATCAGCAAAAGCATTTAAGGAATAAGTAACACTGTTGAATTTCAAAGTTGTTGGATATAATGGATTACTTATCATTTGAAATTCATAACCTTAACAATAACGATCATTTATTAATCATATTTTTTTTGCGTGTACATGTCTTTTTTATACGATTTGTTTTATGCGGTAGCCTGTGAAACGTATAGTAAATTCCGTGTACAAACAGGGTTGGGTGTAAGCGAAGCATGTAAATAAATTGAAGCATGTAAATAAATTTGTTAATAAAATTCTGTGAAATTATTTATAACAACCTTAGCATAATTAGATATTTTCAATTCGGATATGTATTTACATACATGTTTTCTTTTTGTTTGTGCAAAGAGTTAATCCGCTTATATGAACTCAGCAATGGCAAAATTCTAAAATACTTGCCTACATCCACAAATGTACCAGTACATGCTCCCACTCATGTAGAAATAAACTTAAGAATTTGTTTTCTTTTTCCTTTGCACGTGCACACCCACAAGTATTTTGAAAATATTTGTATTTTTGTATGACTGCGCGCACTTCTGTATATCCATGACAATTAAAATAATTAGTGTTGAATAATAGACCTCCATTTCTTTTTTTATTCCCTCATGTATATTAAGAATTTAAATTTTAAAACTTTTTATGCAATTTTCAATACTTTTCGCTTGGTTACTCAATACTATTCGACACTATTAAAAGAATTTTTGAATGTTCAATTTACGTGTATGTACTCGTATTTGTTTTAGTTACAGTAAAAGGTGTTTATATGCTAAACTGCATTTTCTATTTTTATTTCTATTTTTATTCGCCAAAACCGAATTTTGCCGAAAATTCGACTTGAGCGACCTCTAAACCTTTTCCGAAAATTCTGAAAAAATCTAAAAAAATACTTCACCCCATACCCTTTCAAATTATGCTTGATCATCCATGAAAATCCAAACAAAAATTTTTTTTGGGACAACCTAATATATATATATATATATATATATATATATATATATATATATATATATATATATATATATATATATATGAATAATCAGACGCTTTTGATGTTTTTGATATAAAAGTTTAGTGTGATATTCGATAGACGAAGCACAAGACGATACAGGAGATGCTTCACTTCTTCTGAACTCCTTACCATTTGTATCACCCATATCCGACCGAAAATTGTATACAACTCTCATGTATGAGCAGATGCTTCAAAGTCTATTCTGAAACAACTTGGCCGAGTACAGCAGAGGAAAAAGAGAATCATGGGTGACAGTAGTTTAGCCGGCACTATTGACTCATTGGAGCATCGAGACAACATGGGGCGTGTTTCATGGGGTGTGTTACTATAATAGAACGTGTTCCGATGAAATTAGAGAAACTGCTTCCGAGGCACTCTCTTATTTGCGACGCGTTCTTTATTAAAAGCAGAATCATTTGTGGTCGATATGACAGTGAGTCGTACTACGCATTACAGAGAAAATTCACTCTTTATGCGAACAGTTCGTGTGTGGAACGAGCTCCCTGCAGATATCTTTTCCGTGTCCTCAGCATAGAGAGATTCAAGTAGAATATGCACAAACATTACTTCCTCTATTCTCCCTCCCATAACCTGTCTTCCTAATAGCAGCACCGTACATCGCATGAGTAGGGGCTATTCTTAGGGTACTGATATATTTGCTTGTCCTTGCATTTGATAATGACATTCAATGCATAAGACTTTAAGAATAATAAAAAATTGTCATGTAGGTAGTTGGATTATTTTTATTATATTCTATTTTTCTTGATTATTTTATTTGTAATTACAAATAATCCCAATTACTTTTGATTACCTGTAATCGTAATCAGTTATTAATGATAAATTCTGAATCAAGGAATTATATGATCATTACGATTATTTTTTAAAAGTGATTCAGTTGATCACTAATCGTAATCGAAATTTAACAGCTTTGTATTTAAATTATTAAAAAAATCTATATGCAACAACAACAACAAAAGGTCATGCTCTAACTAAAACTTAATATGATTAAATCTTAATAATTAAAATTTGCATAAAAATGTTAGAAGTGCACTTTACTTTCCTACAGGCCTTATTTTTAACATAAATCTTTTTGCGTGTTGTATTAACGCGGTCTGAAAGTGCGTGCGTGTTTCTCATAAATTAAATTAAAATTTTTAGTTTTTTTTAATTTTTTTAAATATTTATTCTAGCCGTTTTTTTCTATATACTTTTAGGTAAGAATTAAAAAACGGATTTGGCTGCACGCGGATGTTGCTGTGGCATGTGGTTAAATGTTTGTGAATAATCAAAGTTATAAAATTTATATTAAAAAAAGTTAAAAAATCTTTAAACTTGTATATATCTGAATACATATATGTATGTATTTATATGCGCATATTTTAATAATAAAATATAACGAGATAACCATAAAAGGTAACAAATAATCCCTTTATATTTGTCTATGCAAATTATACAGACTTGAGAGAAGAAAGCAATTTAAACAATATTATTTTATTGGGTTCTAAAGAGAGTAAGAATTAATAAATTCTTCAAATTGTTGAAGTGTCATATTACGCTTCTTTTACACATTCTTTTATCAAATCAGAGTAAAGAAAGCATGTTGCTTCAAAGCGTGCAAAAATATATTTAGCATATTTCTTTTGTTAATCTATATGTCTGTATTTCGCTTATCCTTATGACAGCTCAGCCCACAAAAAAATAATGATGAGACGTCAAAATGCTTTTGTGTATAACAGACAACAATTGCAACAATGCGAATTTTAATATGCAATGAACTTAAAGACGCATTAAAAGTTTCTTTATTGCTTAAAATTTGCCTCGTATGTACTTAGCATAAAGATGAAATGAAAATGAGACTAACAATAAAGTCATAAAATAATAAAACTTTTTGAGGTATATTTATTGTTTTGTCATAAAATAATGTAAAAAATCTGAGCCAAAAATTAAACGTGTGCGCACAAATCCAACTAAAAAATGTAATATACTGGAAGAAAAGTCGCTAATAAAGATTTTGGAACCCCAAGGTGGACACTTCTGCGGCTAGTGAGCAAACTAACAACGTTTATTAAAAACCCTTCCTCAGTTTGTTCTTCCTCGCCTTCATCACCTACAAGGAGATGAATTTTGGCATTTTCAAACAAAAGGTTTCAATATCTTTTCTCTGATGTCAAATATTTATAAATGTTTTATGTTCATATCAGCTGACCGAATTCTGAAATAGCATAATAAGTTATGATGCAGTCATATATTTTCGTGGTATTATTTTATGACATATGACTTTATGACTACCGCACAGAGGAGTATTTGACCCAAAAAACTGGCCAAAAAGGCAAAAATTAATTTGATGAAATCCTAAGAAGTAATTACGCAGATCGATAGAAAACAAAATTCTACATCATATCGTGCATTTTAAAGATTGTAAGTGAAGATTTGTAGTTGTGGGACACTGTTAAAGTCAGGAAAGTGAAGAAAATTGCATGCGTTTTTTATTGAATTTGAATTTTTTCGACTTCAAGATATTTATATGATATTTTTTTGTGGCTAAACGAATAGAGGTATTACATTGATTTTTTTTACCTGAAAGATTCCATCAGCAGCCATTTTTAATATTTAAAAAGAAAAAATTATCCCAAATATTTATTTTAAAAATATTAATTATAAAAAAATTATACATACATATATACATATAAATTCTTACCAAAAAAAAGAAAAGCTTTTTGAAAGTGAGGTTAGCTGTTCTACAAAAAATGTTATATACCACAATAAAATATGAGATCTCTAATTTAAGAAAAAAAAAATTTGCGTAAGTTTGCGCCATTATTTTTGGTGATTTTTTGAAAATGTCATCTTTTTTTTATTTTTGCTCATAAGGCACTTCTTCTTATACTTTATTGTCGTCATAAACTTCTGTGTTTTTCAAATTATTGATGTGAAATATTATTTACATCACTTTTAACAACTACCAATGTGATGAATTATCCGCCCTTAAAAAAAGGAATTTCTTAAAATTCAGTTCTTACTTCATAAAATCAAATTTACTAACTGTCTTACCAGGAATAATTATAAGTCAACCACACGCATACACACCTATTAAACTGTTTTTGTTTACCTGCGGTCTATATAAGACTTGATCGTCTCCAGGACACTTTAGATATGTACTACATACCTAATTTAAAAACGTTACAAATCACAATTACATTTAAAAACGGTATAGGTATATAAAAAATGCACCCAAGTATCAGGTTGTTAACTAAGTAAGGGGAAAATGCACTATGAAAAATACACATATATGGCTTATTTCTTAGAATTCTTTGAGAGATATCATGGAAATGATGTTCTAAATAGGTTATTTTTGAGCAGTGACCCTTTTTTGAGCTGTAATACACAAAAACACGACAGATAAAAAAGCCTTTTTCATCAGATACTATTAAATTACTTCTCCCTAATCGGATGATGCCGCCCGTGATGAAATACGTATGACATGATCATAATTTGAACTTTTTAATTAGTTTAATTTTTTCATGTAATGAGTATTTAATAATATATAAAATAAATATTAAAAGTGAATATGTTTTTGTTTATTTGGTTGTTTATCACTTATAGGAAGCCAAGCTACGAGACCAATTTTTTTTTAATATTAAATATTGGATAAATTATAATTTTGACATCCATAAAAAGCTATGTTTTATTTCCCTGTATTTACACAACTACAATAGTTCGACTATCTAAATTTAATTTGAGTTGCTATTAGAATAAAGTACTGTTGCAAACCAAATTTTGGCGGAATGGCGCGGGGAGATCGGCATACGTAATAATAAATAATTTTTCTAAAAACACACAACAATCGTGTTGCGCGGCATACCGTGCACGGATAATAAATGAATATATATATATATATATATATATATATATATATATATATATATATATATATATATATATATATATATATATATATATATATATATATATATATATATATAAAATTAAATTCTCTTCAAAAAGAAAAAAATCTAACAAAGTTATAAAAGGTGGGTGTCAAAAATAACACTAACCCAATAATAACCTGCCAGTAAATTTTTTCTATCAAACTAAAGCTAAAACTATCAAAAAAGTTAAACTCTTAAAATAAAAAACACGCTTAATAATTTTGGCCAGCTTTTTGGGTCAAATACTCCTCTGTGTACCGTTTGAATCCCCCATATATATTTAGTTGAATTTATACATTTATTTTTATATTATATATTTTTTAATAATATATAATTATTTTAAAATTAATCAAAATATATATATTTACGTACTCTAGCAACGACTTTGGAATTGTTCTCTTTTTGAAAGTAAAGTGTGATGTTTGTCACTCAAAGCAAATTATTATATTATCTGGATTTTATCAACAGGAATGCCGTTTTCTTTTCAGAAAAAATCTGACATTTTTTTTATCAATTTGTAAAAAAATTGTTTATGTCTCTGATTTAAAATTTGCATCTCTTTCCTAATAAGTTTGCGCTTATTGCAATAAAGAACACTAAATTCACTTTTTTCTCTTTGAAAAATAAAAATATTAGAGTTATTTTTTTAGAATAATCGCCGTTTTTTTCCTTTTCCGTACTCCAAAATTGTTAACTCTATATGACTTGGTTTTTCAGTACAATTTTGAGTTCTTTTATATTAAAAATGTAAACAATTTTGTCGAATATTTCTTTGCTGTTTATTTTTCTCTCATTTAAAAAAAGAATTTTAAGACATTTTTGATTTTCTAAGTTATTAAATACGAGGGTGGTTCAGAAATTTCGTGATTTTTTTAATTTCTTGCCTCTCAACTGAAAGGGCAACACTACTTCTGCATCTTCAGCATCTGTCAGTTGAACAAGCTGCGTCATTTAGTTTACGTTTGACAGCCATTGGCAGCAGACTACCGCGCGATTTGAGAAGAAAATGGAAAAAAGTAAAAATGAATGTGCTCATTAAGCATTACTTTCTCGGGGGAAAGAACAATCACTCATCAATTTCAATGGTAAGAAATGGTTTACTGAGTTCCGTTGTGGCCGTACAAGTAGGGAGTAAGGCGTACCCTCGAAACAATTGCAAAAATTCACGACATTATTGCTGAAGCCATGGGCATATTGCAATGGCTGAGTGGTTTCAATTTATAATGATCACTTGGATATGAGAAATATTTCCGAAGAACGGGCGCCACGTTTGCTTACAATCAACCACAAACGCAATCATGACAACTTCGCTGGAGTGTTTGGGGTTGATCAACTGCAATATGTACGAGTTTTGTGCCGTTTCATAATCGTGGACGAAACATAGATCCACTATAATGCATCAAAGGTCAAACATCATTCAAAACAGAGGGTTTTTCAGCGTGAAGCGGCGCCAAAGAAGGCGAAATTGGGTTTGTCAGACAATATAATGCCAACTTATTGGCTAGATTTAATTAGTATTTGAAACAGCCGCATTTAATCCTTTTCCACCAGGACAAGGCAGAGGTACACATGTGCAGTTTAAAATGCAAAAGTCCATGAATTAGGCTACGAATTGCTCCCTCATTCGCCCTATTCTCTAAAATTAGTCCCGAGGGACTATTTCTTGTTTCCAAACTGGCAGAAAGGGATTTGAAGAGATAAAAAAATTTTAGAAACTTTGGACAAAGCGTATATAGCTCAAAAAAGACTGCGTTGAAAAATAATACTGATTTTCTTTTATCAAAAAACCGGAGTTTCATTCAAAAAGTCGCGGACTTATTGAGCCACCCTCGTATAATGTGCATTCGTAATTCTACGCACATTGCTTAAACAAAATTAATATCTGGGTAATATTTTTATCAGATGACCCGTTACGAGTTTACACATGCTCTCCATAAAATCAACTGGAATTTTTTGTATATGAACTGAAATTTTTTACGATTTGTACTTTTTCAGTAATAAAATAATGAGTCACAAATTAATCGTGAACAAGCGAATTTGTCCAACAGTTAAAGATAAAGGGGTGTAGCAAAATTCATAAAGAATTTTACTGTCAATTTGAAAAAAAAATACTTTAAAAGAAATATCGTACAGAATATTGTTGAGGTATTGATTTATTAATAGAGTAATTAAAAATTCCGAAATACTGGATCGATGGAAGATGTTAAAAACCCAAACTATTACTAATTAATTCAAATCTTTAACATCAATTTTGTCTACATGCAATAAAACCAATTTTCGGTTCAAAGATTTTCCAACACACACACACACACATATATATATAAAATATGAATCACAAATAATGTATAAACTTGCCCCAAAGAAAAGCACCATGAATTCTTTTTATTAACACGTGTATAATAAGAAGCAAAAAAAGTCTATATCGGAGTATAATTTGTTATGATTCGTAAAGAAATTTCCTTTTGCAATCCTCAAACCAGTAAAAGTTATTCTTTGATTTAACGACCAGCCACTTAGTTTCGCTTAAATACATGACTGAAAATACTTTCTTTTTTTATGAGAATCGTAAATGTTTAGAACTTAACAAACTTTTATTGTCTGGATCGTAAAAGAGTTTCATAAATCATATTCAGTGAAAAAGCAAATAGAGGTATTCTTGCGAACATTTTCATTGATTCCAAATTATCCATTAGTGAATTTTTTCGACTTTTTAAGTTTAAAAAACTTTTTGAAAACAATTTTTTTTTTTTTTTGTAGAAAAATCGAATCACTTTTAATTCACATGAAATCAGTTTTTTCCTTCAATTTATAATTGGGACTATCGCCTTCACATAAGAAAAACAAATAATCGTGATTGGCGAATTTGGATCGTTTCCAGACGTAAGTCAATACCATATTTCAATATAAAATCATTTTCATACCAGTTTAATGTAAAACTAGTTTTAACCCCGTAGAAAATAAAAGTGTTCAACAATATACTTGTATGTGTCTATGTATTTGTGAAACTGTGCTAAAAATACTTTTGAAAAACTATTTTTTCAGAAGATAGTTTTTGTAGAATTGTGTCTGCAAAAGACCGCAGTGCAAAAAAAAATGGGTGCCATTCTCAGGGAATGACATTTTCATTGCTTCCTAAAATCCAACGAGGCATTTTTCAACTTCTTAAGATGTCAAATTGAAAAAAATACATGATTAGAAACATGAATAACATCTACAAATCCTTGAAACTCGAATTGAAAATACTTTTTACTGTTTTATAAGAACAAATAGTTATTTCCTTAAATCTATATGAACATTTAATTTTTTTTTTGAATCAATAAGGGAAAAAAAATTTTCACATAGAAAAAAAAATCGTGATAACTGAAAAATTTGTATACCTTCCAAATCTTCAATTTAATCCTGGTGGTAAATAACCAAACCCAATTAAATATAAAATTATTTTCTTTGCAAACAAAAAAAAAACCATAAGAATTTAGCTTTTTGCAACATAATGATAAGAGCTTCCGAATCCTTGAATAGGAGTCAAAAAAGAGACGATTGGGATACTTTACATAAAATGTTGCAGTGAAAAAAATGGACGTTGCTTCCACAGGATCTGTTAACGCATTTTTTCGATTTCACAGGAAGTTAAGTAGAGAATTTTTTAAATTAAATTTAAAGAAAATCCATATTTCTTCAAAACAGTGTTTTTCTAAAATGTTTAACTAAAGCAACTACTTTTATATAAAAGAATAAACAAATTGTGACTATTGGCAAAATTTTATCATTTCAAGACTTCTTTCTATTTCTATGTATACCTAAATAACTTAATCATTGTTTGGTAGGAAATTAAATTTCTAAAGGAAAAAAAACTACTCTGGATACTTAAGCTGAAAGTCCATACCATCCGTTCTATGCGTTGTTGCGTTTATGCGTCTGTCAAAAAAGTAGTTTCTGGGTAATTGTATGAGACAAGTTACAGAGCAAAACGCATAGAACGTATAGACGCATAGAACACATAAAGTCGGTTTACTTTCTACTTTTGTATGCGTCTCATGCGTCATGAGAAAAAAGGTGAAAAAGGTCAGCTGTTTTTGTTAGTCAAGGATGACAAATTATTTATCATTTTTAATGTCATCGACTAAAATTTTGTGTGGTGTCTTTTAATTTTCTCTTTTTTTTTGAATTAAAAATGTTTTAATAAAAGAAAAACCTTTCGCACTAAAGTTTACAACTACTTTTAGTAATAAAATATGTCAAATTAAATTTTTATCATATTTCTTTCATTAACAAAATTTCCGTTCTGTTTATCGATTACTTATATATACTGAGGTCACCTCTACTTTATTTATTATTTTTTAATGAACTACACGGGAAGAGAATCTTATTGAAGCTGCATAAATACCACTAACTTCTCGTTCCGTGGTCTTTTGCAGCTTTCCGTGGGCTCAAAATATCATGTATATAAACTCAATGACTTCCATAAATTCTTTTAAAATCACAATTTCACATTCGATTTTTGTCGAAATTGGTTGGTTCTATTTGATAAAACTATTTACGATACAGCTGATTAAAATAAAAAAAAAAAACGCATGAAACAAATTGTATGTAACTTGACTTTAGAAACGCATAGAACGCACAGAAACGCATAGAACGCATACGCATAGAAAGGATGGTATGGACTTTCAGCTTTATGTTAAAATATTGCCTTATAAATCAGTTATAGACATTAAAAAATAGTAGTTGAGCAAAATGTATACTATTTCTGCTTCTTAATTTGGAAGCTCCTTTTACTGGGCCTCTCCCGAAAAATTACTCTCACATCTGCTCTCTATATATATTTAGTGCCGTTACTGTTTAATATGCTAATATTCACCAGTTCTTGTCCAAATCCACCGTATAATAATAATCTTGGCAAAAAACCCCGACTTTAATATGAAGAGCCAGACAAACAGATTACAATTACGAAAATCGGTCCATAAATGGCGGAGTTATATGCTATAATTATAATTTCAGGCGATCACTTTGTCCATCTGATTTCCAACCTAAATTTCTATGGGTTGAAGATGCAAGAATACACTTTCAAATAAAATAAGTATTTTCAAAATCGTTGCATAATCCACAAACCACAACGGACCTCAAACCACAACGGACTAACACAAGCCATCGATCAAATTCAGCTTGATTTATGAGCCAGAGCCATGAAAAATTGGACATTTCAGATAGGCGCCACCGAGCGAAAGCACGATATCTCACACACACTTTGTTTTATTTAAATTTAAAGATGGGAAGCGGTTAATGAAAGACCCTTTATATTTGATATAGTAATCATGGTTGCGATATTAATTTGCAACATGAAACAAATTTGGTTGCAATACCCAGACAATTAGATCCACAACCTGTGATTGGGAAGTAGTAAATATTCAGATCTTTTCCAAAGATTTTAACACAGGCTTGACATTGCAAGACGTTCACTTTTTTGAATCTAGTGCATTGAATCTGATATCATATTCAAGGCACCATGAAGAAATTATTTTTTAATATTTCAAGTGCTATTTACATGTGAACCTAAATTTTTACTAATTTTTAATTTTTAATTAAGATAATATAAAGAGAGAGGAAAAAGCGTCCAAAGAAGTCATAAAAATGAAGTGATTTCGATGCAGGAAAAGTACAAATTTTATTAGTTTCCATATGTAATTTAATGCAATGTAATGGGGTTTGGCCCAGGATGGCCTTTTGCACTGCGACCATTACTTTCCATATAGTTTTAGCATAGACTTGTCATTAAAATCTAAAATCTATCCTTAACATACATATTATTAAAAGTAGACATAAATCGATTATAATTGTTTGTTATGTTGTGTTTTTAACAAAAATTTCTAATATTGTTTTGTGATTCACAAAATTGGATTGAATTCTTTAGAATTCTCATATAGTATTTGCGGGTTTTTGTGTAAATACAAAAATTTTAATGCTTTTCAAACATGATATATTGCGCCAAATGCAGGCATATAATCAGCTAAGCCAACAACAAATAATAAATTTTTTAAATAACTATTTTGGAGTATATCGGGAATAATAAATTTAAGAAAATAACTTTATAATTAATAACAAATGAGATATTTGCTACTAGAAATACAAGTCTTGAAGAGATAAAAACTTGCCAGTAGTGGCAAACTTTTTTTCTTATGTGATAGTTATAGATCTAGTTAAGAAATTTAAAGAAACAAGTACTTTATCTAAACAAATAAGTACTTTATCTAAAAAGATAAGTACTTTATTTACTTTAATCAAGATTTTTCTCAACTTGCTCGCAACTTTCTAAGTCGATAAAACGCACTAACAAATACTTTGGAAGTGATGAAAATGTCATTCCTTAAGAACAACTATCACTTTGTTTATTGGAATAGATAAATGCAAATTATTGCCTCTAATTGGCCTTACAAATTTAGACTTTGCAGATATTTAACTCTGCGAAAAAAATAAATCTCCTGGGTTCCATTGAAATTCAAACACTTTGCCTTTGATTACTCAGTAAAAAGTGCATCCTGACAAACAATGAAAATGGCGAGAGTAGTGCAAATTCGAGTAATTTTCAATAATTTTAACCTCTTCTCTTCTTCCTTTCTTATTCACCGATTTAGAAGCTGTCTTCATTATGTTGAGGAAAGAGAAACTTTTTATGTTATTTTTTTGCGAAGAAAATTATTTCATATTAAATTATGACTTGTTATTTACCATTAAGAATAAATTTCACATTTGAAGGCTTACAAAATTGCCATTAGTTACGGTTTCTTTTGCCTTATGCTGATTGAAAAAAAATTTTATTTTTATATAGATTTAATTTAAAAAAAGAATATTTTATAAAAAATAAAATATTTTGATTCAACTTTCACAGATTTTGGAAGACTTTATATATTTAATAATAATTGTTTCAACTTGACTTCCTAGGAAGTCGACAAAACCTTCTATTGGATTTTTGGAAGCAATGAAAATGTCGTTCCTTAAGAAGGACTGCCATTTTTTCACTGCCTTATTTAGGCATAAAATGACTTGAAACGTTTTCAAAATAAATGGCCAATATTCTGGTTTTCCTCACTTAAATATATGATTTAAAAGAAGCCCCTTTAAAATATTAATGAAGAGTGAAACGTGGCATATTATTAAAAATATATTAGAGAAAACAAGGAAAACAATGCATGTTGCCCCAAAAAAAATTTAATATTTATAAGTTTCAGTAAGTAGTATCATAATCAACAAAAGATATTTTATTTGGTTTTCATGTATTGCTTTACAACGTTTAAGATTCATTGTGTTCTTATAAATTTATTCCTAATAAATATTCAGTTCGAATATTTGACGAACATCTTTTTAATTTAATGGGCAAAGATGACAGAGGTTTTTTTAAGGCTAAAGTTACTAATGACAAACATATGTCAGGTATAAGTTAGGACGAAAAAACCAACACAAATACCTTTTTGTTAAGAAAAAAAATTATTCCACTCGTACAAGAAGCCATCAACTTACAATGTGAATGTGGGTGAAAAAAGGTTCAATATTTTGAAAAAGGGCCTTTTGTGTAATGTATAGGACATGTGTGAAATTTACTTAATAAAATAAAAATAAATATCGGATTTCAATAAGATACGAAATGAAGGAAATAGTGGGTGTTTTCTTACAAGAAGAGAACTTTGTATTTAAATTGAATTTTAATAAAACATAAAGTGGGCCGATTTTAAATCATACGATTATCGAAAATGAAAATATTGTCTATTAAGCAAATGATTTAGTAGAATTTCCCAAAATGATCCGATTTAAAGCTAAAGCTTACAAAACAATTAGATTTAAGAATTGCTATTTCCTCTTAAAATGTTTAGTATTTCTGCGTTCGGAAGCCGTCTATAAGATCCACGATATAGTTATAACTGAACGTCGGCACATCAGTTAAATTTTAAGATATCAATACTTCAGGAAAAAATAAGTATAACAAAGTTGTGGTCAATATGGGTATAAACTAGGTATGCCAAACGGTGCTGTTTTTTGTAAATCCCGTGATTTGGGATGCAGGAAGTTTTGGAATTTCCAAATTTTATCGTAATAATAAATCAAAGATTTTTTATGGAAATTATTTAAATTAACAACAATACATTATTTTGTAAATAGTAAATTTTAAATGTTTCTTGTTCTCAACTTTTACTTTTGCAATTAAGTGTTGCATATAAAAATTATATATAAAGTATCGGTTTTTAGTGTTCAATGTGTAACAAAATTTTTTTATATATTGTAAATGGAAAGTAAAAATGTACTATACCATATTGCAGGAAGTATTACATTGCAATATCATTTGAATAAGAACTTGCGTTATATAAGAAGTTAATAAAAATTTTTCAACACAAACCTTAACTTAATGCTGAATATATACAAGATGGTGCAGAAGTAATGTCATAATTACTTCTGCATAACAGGCGGCATTTGCAGTGAAAAAATTATTAGTCCTTATTTTTTTAGGACGCCGATGGCACCACCATAACCGTAAATGGTGAGTGTTGCAGGCAGATGCTAAACGAATTTATTCGCGAGTTGTTGCATTGAGTCTCGATCATTGTTAATTTCAATAGGACAGAGTAACCGTTCACACATCTTGGGCAACATAGGAATTTTCAGATATCAATTTCTAGGTTGAATGATCTCCCGTTTTAGAGATCTGAACTGGCCTTCCAGATCGCCAGATCTAACAGCACCAAACTTCCTTCTTTGGGGCTCTTCAAAATCTAGCATTTACAACAACAAACCCCGAGGCTTGCAAGTTTTGAAAACTAATATTCAAAAAAAATATCTCTAATTTGTAGCCATATGTTTTGCGAACAACAATTCCAAAATGCCGTAAAACGAGCGTAATTGTGCATCAAGTCGAAAGGTGGTCATTTGAGCGATATAATTTTTTTTCCAATCAATGTCATCAACTTTAAACTTTCAACTAAACTTATTATGAAAATAGAACTCTTTTTTAATTTACAACAAAATGGCAGCGACTTTAAATTATGATATTGCTTTGCGCCACCTTGTAGTAATGATTTTGGCAACTGCGAATGAGAAGTTTTCCAAATAAATTTATCCTCTGTCGACATTTTGAAAATTAACTTTCTCTATTTTTAAGCAATTTTAATGAAATTTGATTATTTCTTTGAAATTATCGCAATAAAACGTGTATACAACTCTCAAGATATTGCTTTAATGTGTAAATTGAGGGTCAGGTGTAAGCGTTTCTACTCTACAATTGGCAAAATTTACCTCTAAGTTCGAATTCGAGCCCGCCAAGGTACCTCCAGTTTGGCCGGAAACATTATCGACTTTTTCCGTTTACGATTTCTTATTACAAGAATTTGGACATTTGCGAACTTAAGCATTGGCGAATTTCACATGGCAACTTGGAATTGCACCCGTACAAAATACAACTGACCTAAAAACTCAAAATTGCAATATGATTTTATTTGCCAGTCGGACTTAAAAACATCTTAGGGAAAAAAATGAAAGTTGTTCTAAAGGAATGACATTTCCAAATAATGCAAAAGAGAATTTTTTCAGTTTCCAAGGATCCAATTGACAAAATTTCAATTTGAAATAGACATTTCTTCTAAAAAAATCGATTTGAAAATACATGTTTTTTTAATGATATCTCTATATATTTTGACCTTTTTATAACAATTTGATTAAAATATTATTCAAGCTTTAGGTCTTATTTAGTGATTAAACAATTTTATTTGAAACTGTCTATATTTCGATAATCATCTGTTCTGTTTTTTTTTTTTTATTAAAAAAATAATAATTTTCCTGAAGATGATACTCAATGAGTAACGAAATATCGATAATTTCAAATATAATTGTTTAACCACTAAATAAGACCCCAAGCTTGAATAATATTTTAATAAAATAAATATTTTTCTACAGAAAAATACTTATTTCTTTAAGTCTACATGAGTACATAATTTTTCTTCAAGGAATGATGTTAAAATTATTTTCGCATAACAACTGTGCCAAAATCGGACCATTTGTACCATAAATCCCAACAGTGGCAGTGATAATAATTTCTAATGCTCAATAGGTAGTAGAAGCTTGCTGATTGGATTAAACGCTATTTGTTCAATTCCAAGTCCCTACTATGGGGATGCCAGGATTCTGGGCAGTATCGAAGGATATACTGTATTTAGTGTATGGTATTGTAAATATTTGTTTTGGAAGTGGTTTAGTTTTTTGTGAGCCATTACAGATGTATTCATTAAATTTTTTAAGGTCAAAGCCATGTTGTTGCTGGGATATAGGTGGCCACGAAATATATATTTCTCTTTTATTTATTTATATATTAAGTGTTATTAATTTGTTGTCTGATTAACTTCTAATGGCTATAAGAGTCTGTTAACTATACTTGTAAATAACTCAATAATTTCCTCATTATTTGTGTACATAAAACAGGACCCCTTTAGGCGTCAGTGGCGACTGGATATAAAATGATTTATGATTGGGGATATTATTATTTTATGTAGATGTCCTCAGATGTACTAGAGGATTTTGACAAATATTTATTACGCAATTGTTGCTTTTGCCTACACAGATTTGTTTCCAAGCAATTTAGACATGTCAGTATATCGACAGTACATTAATTGTTTGTTATAAAAGGAAATTAGTTAGAATTATAACAGGAAATTAAACATTTAATGATGCATTAAAGAAGTGAAACGTTTAATTATGATTTACATTATATATTAATATGAATTTAAGAATTTTTTAGCCTTCGGTAATGTTATGCAAATATTTGCACACACACACATACGCATACGAGTACATACATATATACATTCATACATACATACATTCATACATACATACATACAAATGCGAGAATATAATGAACGAAAATCTTGCAAAAATCTATTCAATTTGGCAAGAAAATGGTTGCCGTATGGTGGCAAAACCGTTTATTATTGGGATTCTGGCTGTTATTAAAAAAATATTATCTAATATTAAAAAAGTCCTTATTTATAGACAATGTTTCTTTATTTTACAAAAGCTTAAAAAAATTCGATTTTTTTACCTTTTTCTCTTGTAGGTAGCAAACCGTTCAAAATTCAAGGAAACAATCAACTACAAAAATTTACCTAAGACCTCAATAAACAAATTTCTGCAACATATAAACTTCCTGGGAATAATTCTTTATATAACTTTCACCGCATCACTTTTTTCACTTTTGCGGCTACCTAAGCGCTACCTAAACGGTGTTCAGAATTATTCCCAGGAAGTTTATATGTTGTAGAAATTTGTTTATTGAGATCTTAGGTAAATTTTTGTAGTTGATTGTTTCCTTGAATTTTGAACGGTTTGCTACCTATGGACCTGAACAAGAGAAAAAGGTAAAAAAAATCGAATTTTTTTAAGTTTTTTGCGATTTTTATCTGGAAGGTGAAGTTTTTTTGATTTTATATGTTCGCAATTTTTGTTCTTTATGACAAGAGCTACAAGTTTGCCTCAGAGAGTAAATCGAAATTCGGAACGGTTTGCAAGATATGAGCCCGAGAAAATGATCACTTTTTTGCGAAAATGATACCGAGGCCCCAAATCTTTGGCGGCCCATAAAAAAAGTGCATGACTTTGGGAAAAACTGGGAGACACGGGTCTTTTTTTTTAGTCTTTTATCACGTAGTGGTGTCCGTATATGGTTATTTTTTTCGGGTTGCACTGTGATAGAATAGTGTAGGTTACAATATAATAGAATAGAAAAGAACAGAATAGAAAGAAATATTTGGTGTACAGTTTAATATTCCTTCAGATTCCTAAAGTGTCCAAAGGTATTTAAGGATAGATCACTTCAAATGTTCTGCAATTAAAGTTCCATTCCAACGAATTTCACTAGACCAATAAATCCAGCAAGTTCTCAATAACCGCTTTAAAGATCTAAATAATGTATTTGAGAAGCAAAAATAAATAAAAATAAATAGCAAAATTTGTCTTGTGTTGTACTATGGATATTTAACTTCCATGATGATTTTCTATCTAGTATCGCTTACAAAAATTTTGCATGTTACGGTTTAAGTTTAGAAGCACAGGGATTAAGAAATTACATTAAAGTTAATTAGGAGTTAGTAATCAAATAAAATTTCAGTTTCAATAAACAGCGGGATTTCAAACGAACAGGTGATTAGCCCATTGCATCCTAGACTGTTGCTATGGCTACCAGCTGTAGTCTCCAGTAAGACATCCACTACACGTAAAGGTGAGGATTGAGTTTCAGTGACTTTTTATATTTGTTTGTCGCCTAGTTACCTGAGACGCATCAGTATTATCATGCTATTCAGGTTACTCAACTGCAGGTTCGCCTTCTCACTCTAGCTGTCGACAAGCGGCTGCGTGAACGGCATTACCATGGAATACTTGGTCCAATACCGGAAGTAGTAAGCTACTTGGGCCTTTCAACAAATGAATCGGATCTTGCTATCGCCAAGTGGATATCAGATAGAGAGCTTTTAGCCTCTGTGAAAGACCCCATCCAATTAGGGCCTATGTTCTTTATAGGAATTTTATGGATTATTTATAATCAATTAGTGAATAAAGTTTGCTCTGGGATATGCTGCAGTTGTCTATCATATGAACAGTAGCCCCACAGATTGGGCCCAAAATGCTCCTTTCCACAAACAAGTGCTTGATGAAATTCTTAAATTTGTAAGACCCTTGTCTCGCTCATGGAATATGTCACATAGAATATATTTCTTTAAACTTGTCTTGAATATGCTGCAGGGCATTGGGGTGGTGAAAGATGCCTTCTAGGGATGGTTATTCTGAAATTTTTCATGCTGATCAGTTGAGCATGTCTCCAAAGAGTATCGCAAAAGTAATGACATTATTGGCTGTCATTTTTGTATTGGACATTTATATTGTAGATATATAGAGAGAGAGAGATAACAACTAATGGTAACTAGACATGGAGCGATTCATTAACAGCACAATGGCACCCAATTCAAATTTTAACATTAATCTTGCGCTACCTTATACATACAATTACGAAGATTATAAAAAATCTAAGCATATTATTACCGAAATTTAACTTTCTTATAGTAGAAAATTTAACAAAATCAATAATGAGCCTTGGATACAAAATTTGTTCAAATTCCTTAAGAAGGATATACTTGTTTTCTGTTTTTTCCCCGCATTAATGTTGTTTTATTATAGTTAATGCTTTATTAAAGTACTGAATGATTGTTTGGTTTCAGGGTTGACTGCCTTTTTATTGGTCACTTTTATTTCGTTCATGTCTTTGCAACATCTTTATGACATTAACTTCCGCACTTTAAAAGTCTTGTGCCATTTGCCAGCTGTTTAACATACAAATCCTCTTAAGATGTGAATGTCAAAATTAATAAAAGTTTAGGGAAAACTTTCGTTTTACTTTTTGCTCCGACTTGAACAACGTTTAATACGTTCTATAAAAATGTTATTTAATTAAGTAATAAGTATTTGGAAATGCTCAAAATGAAAGTTTTAACTAGCAAATAAATTTGCAAGTCCTTACCAAATCAAACAACAAGCTCTGGGAGTTTTAAATATGATAGGTTTCTTAGAAATTTCAAAATTTAGCGGACAGCTGGGAAAAGGTAAATAAAAGGCGAGTTCTACTCACTCACAAGTTATAAATCTCGTTCAGTGATCATAACAATTATAAGTTATTAAAAGCATTAGTTATTATTTGCAAATTTAAATTTTTTCGAGCAGAAATTGCAGCATTGACTACAAAGCAATTTATAACTGAGAACCTCAATTCGATCCCCGTTCAGATCAACATCATGAGTTTTTCTGATTTGCGTTACTGTGCCGTTGTGATAATTGTTGTTAGACTGTTTAAGTGACGAAGGCATAGAGGACTGTATTAGCAGCGATTGATACTCTTCTACGCTAATGTATACTACATCATTGCGCCCTCCTTCGTCGGTAACGTTCAGAATCGTCAACGAAATAAAACAATTAATAAAATGGCTACACATACAGCTTAAGAAACTTACTGCCTGGCCCACGATGTCGAACGACATCGTTCGCTTGCATAAATACGTTTGAAACAGCAACAAATTTTAAAATGTTGTTTTTGGTTTGAATGTATTTAAGCACGCGAACGATGTCGTTCGACATCGTGGGCCAGGCAGTTAATGCGACTCCTTAACACCAGATGCGCAGCAACTTTGCTGTAATAAAAAAAAATTTAAGCTATATCTCTCTCTTCTTACTTCATCACCTGTCCTCTCTACCCTATCCCTTTCACCAAGAAGTAACACCTTAAGTATAGTAGTATAAATTATTTGCCTGAGTGTTACTTCTCTTAAAAAAAAAACTGTCAAAAATATTTCAAAATTTCAGGTCGCAAAATAGAAATAGTTTTATGCTAAATTTTATTATAAATATTAAAAGATGTTGCATGAAATTGTTGTTTTAAGTTCTTTACAGGGGCTGTGGGGGAGTAAATATTTAATTATATTTATATTAAATACACTTTGAAATTTAATATCGTGCCGTTATTTTCTTTGCTGTTTACTTCTCAGCCCCCCATTAACAACAACAACACACACACACAAGAAATATTCATAAAAAGTGCCATGTTGTAAATTTAATATGTCTCTAATCAAGTTAAAATATTAATTCAACTAAAGTAATAGTACGAGTAGCAAAAAATAGTTTTAATTTAGTATAATAGAATACTCTCGGCGATAAGTCATCCTAAACAATAAAACAAAATTATTACGAAGCAAAATATGAATTGCTGAAGAGTAGAAAGTGCTTAAAAAATTTTATTGCGTAAATTTATTGATGGCTTTTAATATCGTTCCATCTTAGAAAAACAATTTTTGGCCAGAATTTATTACACAAACAATTGACCTACTGATTTTTAGTTATTTTATATGTGTATATATATATATATATATATATATATATATATATATATATGTATATATATATATATATATATATATATATATATATATATATATATATATATATATCAATATATCAATATATATCTGCGTCGTTTTATCTAACATCTTAAGTCTAATTAGTATATTAAATATAAGTTGTTATGGTAAAACGACACTGATATATATATATATATATATATATATATATATATATATATATATATATATATATATATATATATATAATGAAATAATTTTTACATAATATTCTACGGCGCATTTGAAGGCAATAGTTAAATTGCCAAATAACATTTAAAACAATCTGATCTAATAATGTGGGTTATTTGAACATGAGTTTTCTGTGCGTATGAGCAACATCAACTGCTTTGGAAACATGTATACGCATCGTGTGCCTAAGATAATGCTAATGAAGATTTTGAAGAATTTGCAGAGGATGTCGAAATAACGGTTGACTCAGGCATGTGGAAGCGAAGATCGTTACGAAATTGCTGAGTTTCGCACAAAAAAAAAAACAACAGCCGTCGCATGGGAATCGCTCAACAAATGTTGAATAACGTTAATGACGATCCATATTTACTTAAAATGGTCATAACTGGTAACGAACCATGGGTATATGGTTATGACATCGAAACCAAAGTCCAATCGTCCCAAGGGAAGAGCCAAGGGTAGCCAAAACCAAAAAAAAAAACACGACAAGATCGATCGAATGTCAAGGTTTTGCTCACTATTTTCTTCGATTACCGATGCGTAGAGCATCATGAGTTCTTGCCACCATTGTCATACTGTTAATAAGTAGTATTATCTTGAAGTTATGCGCCGCTTTTGAGAAACAATAGGAATACAAACGTCCGGAATCGCTTGTTCGTAATTTTTTGGCCGAGAAGAATACCGTAATCATGCCTCTGCCAACGTATTCGTCAGATTTGTTCCCTGCGACTTATTCCTGTTCCCAAAACTGAAGCAACCCATGAAAGGATGGCGTTTTGCTACGATTGAGGAGATAAAAACCGAATCACTGAGAGAGCTCAAGGCCATACCAAAAAGTGAATATCAGAACTGCTTCGAGGATTGGAAAAAATTCTGGTACAAATGTAAGGGGGAATACTTTGAAGGGGACAAAATAGAAATTGGTGAATAAATAAATATTTTTTAGAAAAATTAAATTTCACCTTTTCTATTGAACAGACCTCGTACCTCAAAAAAAAATATGTCATCCTTTAAGAACAACTTCCATTTTTTCACTGCGGCATATAAAAAAATGTAGATTAAAGTATTAATGTGACTTTGTTGTTATGGGGCTTTTAAAGCTTTGAGAACCGATGTTCCCCACATTCGCACAGTGCATTGCTATATGTCTTAATGATGCAATATTCTACATATTTTTTTGATATATATTGACGTATCGATAGCGACAAAAATTACCTTGGTTAAAAGGGGCAGCCTTACAAACAAATGTGGTTTCAAAGCGCAAAGTCGTTTGGAGTTTTTTTCAGCCATCAAAATAAACGATCACAGTGAATTTGTTAACATCTAAAAAATTGGTCACCAATTGATATGTTCAGTAGTGGTCGACCAATTGATATGTACACACCAAAATGGTTTAAAAAACCCCACAAAATGATATTTGATGATTGTCGGCTGAAAGTGCGTGACCTAGCGAAAATCGCAGGCACATTGACCGATAATTTTAATATGAGAAAGCTGTGCGCAAGATGAATGCCCCGTTTTCAGACAATAAAATAAAAAAGTGTCCTAAAGATGTTTTAGAGTGTTTGGCGATGTCTTATCGCAATTAAGGCGAGTTCTTGCGTCGATTCGTAAGACGATAGTTCCATCTATAATAAGGTCATAGCATCTGTTTTTTGGAAGGAGCGCGGATAATTTCTACTGATTATCTTCAAAAAAGAACAACAGTCAACGGTGATTATTAAGGAAATAAAGGAAAAATATCGCAATTGGAATGATTTTCGGCTACGTGTCATTTTCATGTTTTTTTTCTGGTCTGTTTATAAACCATATTTAATGTGGGATGGCGGAAAATCATTCAAAATTCAAGCAAACCCCGTCGAAAGAATAACACAACCATGTGCATCGTCATCTTGTTGATGTTTGTCTTTTCTTGCTTACGTTGTCGGCAACAGCGGCGATGTTCTCGGTCAAACAAGCAATACGAGAACGTCCATTTCTGGCGGCATCTGTAGTGGATCCAGCTTGCATGAGGGGCTCAGCCAAACGCTTATTTGTTTCAGCACATGGAACACGGCGACGAAATTCATACTGCGTTAAGACAACAGACTGCAAATTTGTCGAACATGCAATAAAAAAAATCCACGTTCTTGAGATGTGTATCGCTCCATGACTTGTTGACAATTAATTCCCTATATGTCTACATCATAAATGTCAAAGCACAGTTTGGATATGATAATAAAATGTTGTAAGTGGATTATAAGATATTTTAGCGATAATTTGCTAAATTTGTTTGTTTCTTATTTTAACTAAAGTAATCATTTTATTAAAAAAATATTTTGCAAATTTTTTTATTCTTTATTGGCGATTTCAGTATAAATCATAAGTTTTCATAAAAGGATAAATGGGAGGTGCCAATATGATTGCTGAGATTTCGTGGGAAATTTCATTCACAGGTGTTAAGGTATATTTCATGACTTCTGGCATATTTTTGTTATTTGTTGTTGCTCAGTTTACTTTGAATAACAATTTCGCCAAATAGGATATGTTGGAGGTACCCACATCTTTGCTGAGATTTCACACAAACTTCGTTCAAAAGGTCTGACCTTTACGTTTCAATACTTTTTTTGTCATTCCTTGTTACGTAGTTTAGCTCAAATTATAATTGTAATTGTTGAAAAAAGGACATATGGGAGGGACCAATATCCCCAAAGGGATAAAAAACTCAAAGTTTTTAACAGCATGATGATATAAATGTCTTTAATGTCTCCTCCTTTTTTCCAATTTTATTCGAGGTCAAAGAACTGTGGCGCAGCTCTGAAGCTCAGAAAGAGCACTGTCGTGTTGTTCATTACAGGACCACTCGAATAGTAGTGCATTAGCTTTAATTCTTACCGCTCAGCTGTTCAGCACTTTGCCGCTCATTGCCTAGCGTCGGATTAATTAATACGATTAAAGTACCTTCGTAAACTAGTAGCTGGTGTATTAGACTAGTAGTCTAAAGGTGGAGGGTTCGATTCCTGCCGCAAACTCTGGGTGTTTCTGCAGACAAGCCAAAGTAGCTTCGCAATTTGTGTTTGTTAACCTTGTTTAAAAAATGAGTTTTAACAATTTGGTTTTAAATTCAAACACTCCACCATTAACGCAATACATAAAATAACTTCCGATATTAATTGGAATTGGCATAAAAAATTCTGTACAGGAGCATGTCTAATAGACATGGAGAAAGCATTCGACAGTGTTTGGATTGAGGGTTTAATACATAAATTATTTCAATACGGTCTGCCGTTAAACCAAATTATACTAACATATAATATGATTAGCAATAAAACACTCAAAGTCTCCTACCAGAATATTGACACCGACAAATCATTTAATATTATTAATGGATTACAACAAGGAACAGTTAATTCTCCCATCCTTTTTAACTTGTTTAATCGAAAATCGAAAAAATTAACAGCAATTTACAGACATCTTACAACAAAGTAGAGCAATATACAATAGATTGGAACATGAAAATAAACGCACAAAAATGCGAATCCATACTTTTTAGGCCGCCAGTAAATAAATGCAGTTACGATATAAGGAAAAACTGGAAAAGTTTTCAAATTAAATCTAATTTACATAATTGCAATATACCAGTAAAAGAAGTAGTAAAATATTTAGGTGTTCACCTTGATAAATTTTTATATTTCAATTTTCATTTTAAAGAAACTTTATATAAAGCAAGAAAAGCTTATTTCTCATACAGACGCCTATTCCACTCGAAATATATTAGGAATAAAGTTAAAATCATAATGTATCAATCCCTGATTAGACCTATTCTTACGTACGCATGCCCCATTTGGTTCAATATTTCCCCCTCATATATGGAAAAAATTAGAATATTTGAGAGGAAATGCATTAGATCATGCACTTCAGTTTATAGATCTGCAAATAGTGACTTCACTAAATATACTTCTAACAAAATTCTGTACAGTAATGCAAATATAATTCGTATAGATAATTTTATCATTTATTTGATAAGGAATCACGTTTTACGGTGTTGTAAATGTACAGAAAATAATTATATAATGGCTCCCTATTACACAAACTATGAATATGTGTCGAGGTCCTTAGAAAATGGATTTGTTCCACCAGAAGCTTTTGTTTACCTGGATAGTAAAGGTTTAATCCAAAATGATAATGGTGTTCCCATCTTATATCACAATTATAGACGGGCGAATATAAAAACAATTAACTGTAATTTAAATCAAGTAGATATGAGATACAGTACAAGTATATCACGAACGGACCTAAAATTAGCACAAAAATCTAATGCCAAAATGTTTTGGTGGTTACCAAAATAAAGTTTTTTTCTATTTATTTTATCCTTTTGAATTAAACCTTTTTTTTTTTTTTTTGAAATATAAACAATGTTTTTGTAACTTTTCATTGTAATATATAATATAATAATTCTATTATTTTTTTGTAAATATATAAATATTGTTACTTTTTTGTAAAAAGCAAATTATTATTATGTTTAGTATTATACTAGAGCGCTCGATCTAGAGACATTGTATAAGCCAATTAAATATTGTTAACTAGTGTTTATAATAGTTAAAACTTAACTTTTTTTTGAATAAAGAAATAAACAAAAAATGAGTTTTAACTTTAAATTGCATACAAACTTAAGTTATCCTGCTTTATTTATTCCAGTATTTGCAAATAAATGCGTTTATTTATTAAAGCGACTGTGATTATTTACATATTGATTATTTCAAGTATTTACCACCCATGACCTTGGGCTGTAGTTAAAGTAGTGACATAGACAAATTGTTTTTTTTTTGTCCTTCGTCTTTTTATTTTGTAAACAACGAAAGGATATATTTTTTGCCGAAACGTTTGAAATCTAGCGTGTTTGCATACCATTGCCATAATTGTTAACAAGTATTTATGAAAGAAAAATAATTCCAACCGTTCCTATTTGCCTATTAGCAATACGTGTGCAATTGTAATAAACACTTTCGCCACAAAATTAACTTTCAGTACAAGAGATTAATAGCAGGTATAAATAAATTCAGTTGAAATTCGAATATTAGGCAGTTTGGGCAAAATCTTGTCAAAGGCTTGTTATCTCTGCTACAGCTGTCAAATCTTGGCAACATTATTTATGGTTAAATGAAATGCATACAAAAAGTATGGGTATTAGATAAGTTGCGTTCATTTATGTATATTTGTATGTTGTGAGTTAGGGTGACAGGCAACTGGTAAAAAATAAATGAATAGGGAAGAGATTCGACCTACTAGTTCGTAGTTCGTATTAGTTCGTACACCAGTTTCTCAACTTAAAAGGGTCATAGACTCTGACTTTCAGCGTCAAAGCGGAGAAAGTTTGGCACAATACAAGGACTTGTAAGACTTCTAGTATTATGTTGAGCTCTTATGACCCCAAATCGTCTAAATTGCTTTTATAACTGACGAGAAGTTACTGTAGACTTATTATGAGGGTATTCACTGGACATAGCTTCGGATACTCTCAAAATGGATCAGTTGCTTGATAGTACCTGCAGGAGCTGTAGGTGAATGAGATAATAGAACACCTATTATGTTATTATCCTGCTCTGTGCCGCACAAGATATAGAACTCTTGCTGCTCACAATTTTCGGACTTATATCGAGAATAGGACGGTGTAGACTGCTAAGATTTGCTAAATTTGTGTGGTAGTATCGGCAACCACGAACTAGGATGGCATACTGACAAGGCTATTGTCATCCACTGGTATCGCCAAGGACAACTTCTGGTCTATGAAAGGTCTTTGACCATACAGTCTAACTTTAGGCAGAAACGTAACAGCTTTTCACTGATAATCAATCACGCTGATGCACGTTCTTACTTTTGTAGCTTTCCGTAGCCTTAGGTTGCCGACATTGCCCTATTGCTTTTTTTGCTTCACTGTATATTTGTAGGCCTGTCAACGGGCCGAGTCTTTTCAGCTTTCATAGATACTCACTTAAAATTTTCCAAAAGGATGTGTTACTATGGCAATTGTAATCAGAAGTCAAAGTACAAGAAATCAGAAAAGCGGCAGAACATCCACGATTAAAAACATCCATTTGCAGTTAAATTTTTCTATTTTATTTACATACATTTTTCCAATAACTGCAATAGTTAACGAAAAATTTAAACTCCATGAAACTCATCTCATCTTGTCCAGTGAAATATTTAGTGTAAAACAATTGTCAAATATCGTGTGAAATTTTGTGGACCGCTATTTTGTTTCTTGTCCGCTTGCATTAATATCGCTCCTATCAGCGTAGGAATGACATGCGAAAATGCATAGTACAAATCTAGTAAGCAATAGGCTTAAAATATATTTCACGACCCGACAAATAAAAATTAATTGGATACCCAGGCAGTGTTGCTAGAAACTGATCATGAAACCATGCTAAACTTTTTTTTCTCGATCGGACCGGCACTCAGGGGATGACACCTACATATGTAGTGCATTATGTTGAAACTAGGAAAATAGGATATGATATGGAGGATAGAGGGAGTAGTGGTTGTGGACACTCGATTTGATCCTCTCCACGCTGGGAATGACGGAAGACATCCGTAGAAAGCTCGTTCCACATACGTGCCGTTCGACTACTGAAAGAATGTTCTATGTAATGTGTAGTACAATTTGCTGATATACAAATCCACCACAAATGGATGCGCTCTTAATAAAGAACGTGTTGTTCGCAAATAAGAGCGGCTCTCTGGAACATAGTCCCTAATTTCATGAGATCACAAAACAATATAATAATCTAATATATGGTCAAAGTATAACAATAATATAATGAAGAAAGAGTTTGATGGGCTTAAAAATAAATTAAAAGTGTTTCACTGTTCTTTTAAAAACATTAATATTTTTAATTAATAACCTTTGCACTATTTTGTATGGCTATTGCAAAATAGATTTTGATCTAAATTTGTGATGCCTTTTCTAATAATTTTTTATTACACTGTTATTATGTTTTAATTAAAAAAGACAAACTACGAAGTTACATGTCTTGTTTGCAGAAACACCCGAAATCTGCGGCAGGAATCGAACCTGCGACCTTCGGACTATTAGTCTAATGCACTAGTCTACGAAGGTTTTATTTAGATTTTACTTTAGTGATCGTAAATAATCGATTGCGGCGGAAAAGTTACAATATGGCTTAGTTTAGGACCCGATATAATCCATTTCTAGTTTATATTTTACATTCAGAAAAAATTTAAATATATTTTCTTTTAAATAAATACAAATTGTGCAAATGAATTGAATAGCCAACCGACTGTTTAGAATTGTTAATTTATTTAACATAGACGCAAAATTTTGACCCTTGCATCTGATGATTAATATAGCACTTAACGTAAGGTTAAGTAAAAGCTAAATGCAGAAGATAGGGAACTGTCATGAGGTCCTTTCTGAATATCAAAGTGTTATTCTGTAGTCTGCCATAAGAAATATGATAGCTGATGCCAATACGATTAAGCTTCGGGTTCCTAAATTATGGAGTTTTTCGTTAACTGACACACTGCTCACCCAAGCATGCCCATTCAAATAAAAAAAATTCAAAAATTATTCTACAAATGGAGTTTTATGTCCGATTTTTCGTACCTGTCCTATATTTTTCATAGTACCAACCCTTTCATACTCTTTCAAATATATTTTTTTTAACAGAACATTTTCCCTTATTATGATTGTCGACGTCGACATTCATAATAATGTCAATTATTTCGGCCGAGCTACACTTTCAAACAAAAAGTTTTTTTCTTTCAAAATCGGTCCGTAGATCGGGGAGCATAACTCCCAATAATTAATATTTCGATTTTGGGGAAAAAAGTTATGGAACCAACCGTTTCAAATCGGTTTACAAATGATAAAGTTATGCGTGTATAAACATTAAAAAGGTGAAAAAAATACAAACGAACTGATATTCTCCTCCTTTTTTTTTGAAGTCGGTTAATATATCTTAACTCGAAAACACTGGTGATCCAATCTAATATTGGTTTCTCCTGACTCCTTCCTTTATCAACCTAAACTGTCAAACTCATAATACGAACTTAGACCAAATTAACTAAATTTTCAATTTAAAAATTCATTTTTAGTTTCAAACAAAATCATGACATTTCCTTTGCTGATTTATCACACGAAATTTAAATACTTTCCGATTTTACTTCCTCAAAAAATTCTGCCAACGCTGGCAGAATCAAATCATTCAAATCATACATAGTTGGCTTAATATCACTGTCTACCAAATACCAAGGAAAATAAAATACGCATATTTTACAGTCTAAAGAAAATAATTGTATACATACATATATTCGCAATTAATAGCGGCAATGTGACAGTTTAACGCACGCCAGTTCGGTATTTATTAAGTTCAACTATTATTAATCTTAAAACACATATAAGCTACGAACGAAAAACGAAAAAAAGTTGCGATCACAAGAGAGTCTGTACTCATCTTTCCCTCTATTCAATAAACTCAAGACATTGCAAAGTAAACTTGCTCATTCTAAAACGTATTCTCGATCACTCCAGAGTGACAGTTTAATAGTCCTTAAAACAAATACAACACATACATACCCATACATACATCTATGTACTATTCATTTGACGTTGTAACATGACAAAATTGTTTCGAAATCTTTGCAGGCTGAATCCCCTTTACTTCCGATCAAAGATCACAGCTTAACGGAAGAAGATAATAACGATAATAGAACAACAATAATAGCAACGCCACCAGCAATAACCGCTACTACACCTTCAATTAGTGATAAAAGTACCTCAATTAACATATCACAGAATAGATTATCACCGGAACTGCCTGTAACACCGAACGAATTAAGTCCCTCGCACAGCGGCAGTCGGACACGTTTTTCAATACCCTCCCTCCTGCCAGGTTCACGCAAGCTTTCTATAGAAAGCATAACGCATCCGCTGCAAACACTTTTGGGCATTAGCGAGGAGCAATGCCGAAGGCGAAACTCGCAACCAAATCTTAAGCGCTACCGTAGCCGAGACGACACAACCCGCCGTCGCAGTCGATGCTATTCTAATCAGTTTTATTCGAGAAGCACAACTTCGCCACCACGGAAACATTCGCACAACTATAACCTTTATCCCAACGATTCGTTTTATAATCTAGAGGGCAAGGCACCCAAGTCATCGTGCAAAATGCAGGCAAAAGTTGACGCTGTTGGCCGCGTAACCGGCGAATGGGGAAAATGGCAGTTGAGAACGGTGCTCTTGATATTTCTGTGTAAGATACCGTCTTCCTGGTTCATGGCCTGCATCATATTTACAGCACCATCGCCGCGACATGGTGAATTTTTCTGCAAGCCTCCTCCCCAAATTGGTGCCAAAAACCAAACGGCCTGGATTAAAGTGTCACATCCGCAAAAAGAGGAAATCGAGGATCAAGAGTTTTCTATAGACTTTTGTAACGTTTATAAGGACGCCCAGGAACATGCTCATATTTACTACAATTACGAAAGGCTAGAGGACGAGCCAAAAGTTTGGGAGGAACCAGAAAACTCAAAGGACATTATACCCTGTACACAATTTGAACATAAGGCACAATTTCATTCGGTGATAACGCAATATGATCTGGTCTGTTCACGTGACATTCTAGTATCGGTGACACAGTTCTTTCATCTGTTTGGCGTACTGACGGGCGGCATATTGGCGAATCACTTGTTGAAATAGTAAGTAGAGATATTTTTTGTGTTTTAATTGATTTGTTGCGAACGCCCTTTTCGGCTTTCTTAGTCTAGATTAAAAAAGGCTAATGTTCGCAACGTTTTTTTTTTTTTTTTTTTTTTTGTTTAATTAACAAAGAATTTAACAGGAATTTTTACTGTTTCAAAATCAGTACAAAAATCTAAATTTCGACTCCAACATCTTAATTGTTGATTTTGTAACATTTCATAATTAAAAAAATAATAATAAAACAACCAAGAACATTAGATTAATTTTATTTTTACACTGAAATAATTTTTAGTGTATAATGAATTAATTCAAATTTAAATTCAATTTGTAATGATTCGAAAAATTGTAATTCATTAAAATTTCAATTGAATTCATTTTCTTCACAAAACTAATGCAATCAAACATTGTTAATTGATTATGAATGAATGTAATCATATCTTAATCCAATCCCATTCATTTGGGAACAAAGAATGCACTTAAAACGTTATCGCATAATTCATTGCTTAAAGGATTCGTTGTTTCATTCAAAAAAGAATCATTCGTTTAGAACTCACATAATTTTTAGATCATAAGATTCCTTTCCTCTCACTTCCTGCAAAAGGCAAATAATAAATCGCGTGATCTCAGTCGTAAGGATATATCGAGACTGCTGTCAATATTAACGTGTCACAGGATGTTAGGATCCAATCCAACTGGACCACTGCCGTAGCTGCAAGGATATAGGAAAAGACGAGACAGCGTTTCGCCTTCCCTATGAATGTCCTGACTTGGCAATACAAAGATAACGACTCCTAGGCGGTTATAAACTGGACGATCTTTGTGACGTATCGCGATCAAAGCTATATGATCTCTTAGGATATTTCATGGGAACAGGGTGGATCCAGTATTCTAAATCATGGAATCAGTAGAGGTTCTATGCACAACATATCTAACAGTCTGCATGGTCATGTCAAAACGGGGTCATCTAGACCCTGAAAACCAACCATACTTTCTCCCTCACCAAAATATTCATTGACTTTTTTTTGCATTTTTGAGAATTCGGGAGAGTAGTTTTGTAAATTGTTCCGTTAATCTCTCTTTACAAGTTTACTGGGAAAGTAAACAAACAGAACCATTTTATTGGACAAATACATCATTATACCATCGGAAGTAGATGATATATAAGATACTCAAGGCAGATCTATGCACAGTGGGGCCAATCATAAAATTTATGACCATAAATACGGACATATCTTCCAACGAACATTTAGAAAAAAAAAAATACTTGAATATAAAATAAAAATATGTATATTAAAAAAAACAGTACATTGTCCTAAATAATTTGTTGAAGTATTTATTGTTTGTTGTTGGCGTTTGTCTTATAAATCAATTCACATGTAGACAAATATGGTTGAATTCTATTGGATTCTCATATAGTATTTGCCGATTTTTATATAAATATATGAGTTTGAATGCTTTTCAAACATTATTTGGCTAAAATGTACTAATGATTTGGCTAGCGCCAATGAAATGCAGAATTATACTCAGCTAAGCAAACAATAAATTTGATATCATATAATTTTTTAACAAAGCAAAAATATAATAAACGACTACTTTTGCTTAGAATAATCATCCCTATTCCTACGAATATATTTCACCTCTTAAGAAATCTTCGTCAATTCAGACATAAATGTTAAGTGATCTACCTGTAACTAAAAAATTGCTGTTTAACAATGGTTTGTGTCTCTGCTAATTAAATTTATGGTGTTTTCTTTGCTGTAAACAGAATACACCTATAACCCATTTTACACGCTACTCGTTTAACACACACGGTTCCAATAACTGTAGAAAATTAGTAGTTTTTGTTTTACTGGAATTTACTTCGACCAAACTATGAGAATAATTCTCTTAAATTCAGGCCTGAGACGAATAAATTATAAACTGTCAAAATCTCCTTTTCATCAAAGCAAAATTTGGTGAGTCGATGAATTAGTTGATTTGAAGAAACGGAACAAATATCATAATTTTTATTTTATATTGTTTATAATTTTGATTGATTATAATTTTGTGTTAAAGAACCTCGTTTTCGTTTTACACGGTTTTTCTATATAAAAATTAATTCTTCGATTTGTACGGATTTATGGATTGAGCTTTCGTGTAAAGTGGTCAATCAATTCCCAAAAAATATACGTATCTATTTATCGCCCCAATCATAAAAGCTTAACTCCCTTAAGGGTCTGCTACACAGGTCAATTTGTTTTAGTAACAATATTGAAGCTTTGTGACAGACGATGTCAATATTACACATCAATTCTTTTATTGAACTGTTTTTGAAGGACATACAATTTACTGTCTTTGTCTATTAACAGATATAGAAAGATAAAAAGTGATGACTAACAAAAAAATGTTTGCATTGTTGTTGCATTGAGCTTAGCAATAAAAAAAAAATAAGAAAAATTTAAAAATTCTATTTTTTAATTTTAATTTTTTTAAATTTGTTCTATTTTGTAGCACATAAAATTTTCCGTCGGCACTCTGTTTTTATAAATGAAAATTTTTTGCAATAATATATCATTTTGCATATTTTGTATATTTTTGTCGCCAAACTTGTTGCTTTTATATTTTTTGCTAATTACGTTATAAAAATTCTTTGTTGCATTTTTTTATTACACAAAGTTTCCCGACGGCAAAATATTTGCCGTTCGCGTTGTTCGTTTGACAGTCACACAAAATGAGATGATGATTGGCAATAACAATGCCACACTACGTCAAACTGTTTAATTTTTTTTCAAAAATTAAAAAAAAATTCTAAATATTCCTCAATATTACGAATGCGTATAACGATTTTTTTGTAAACAAAGGCTGACAAACACGGCTGTTTGCGCTTATTAACGTACAATGATAAATTAAATTTTTTCTCTTTTGAAGGACAAATCATTTTTTTTTTTTTCATTGGAAGGGCAAACTATTTCAAAATTTTGTAAGCAAAGAAAGCCAAGTTGCCTTTAGACAAGTCGAAAACTAATTTCTCTTGTACGATTTACTCTGGTAATTTTTTATTATACAGTCAATAGTCTGTGTACGAGTAAATAAAGAAAAAATTACTTAATAGCCTCATTTGTTTCTTGAGATAAATAATCATTTAACAATTTTCAATTTATAGTTTCAGTCCTCGAAATGTGATGCTGTTTGGCATGGTGACACAAATCTTTTGTGGTAATTTGACGGGTCATGTTGCCTCATATGAACTACATGTCTTCTTTCGATGTTTGTCAGCTGTGTGTTGCGCCCAAATGTATACGGCCGGGGGCATGATTAGTAAGAATTAAAAAAAAAATATAAAAAAATAAAAAAAAAAAAAATATATATATATATATATATATATATATATATATATATATATATATATATATATATATATATATTTAGTCAAAATGAGCCGAGTACAATTAATACACAAACGTTCGTTTTTTAGTGGCCGATATAACGGGTGGTACCTACAAGACTTGTGTGTCGACTTTGTTTGAGCAGTTTTGGTCGATTGGCGTGATAATGTTACCTGGAGTGGCCAGCTTCTTTTCCAGCTGGTCTCATTTATATATGGCCATATCATGGCCCACTGTGATACTTATATACCTGTGGCAGTAAGTGAATATACTTATTTTAAAAGCTTCCATATACAATCGCATTCGGATAAACGTGAATGGAATATTTCAGCGGTTGTTTTTCGTTCAAGCGAGAAAGCCGTTTCGCTTGAGCGAAGTAAGAACTTTAAAAATATTGTTCTTTGAATCGTTAATAGAAAGTATGATACATAATAAAAATAAAATTGATGTATTAAATTTATATAAAATTTTAATTAAATTTTGAAAATTGAGATTTTATCGGTTGCATATACATAATACGATTGAATTGAGCCGATACTGCTGTCGGCAGTGTTTCGTCAGTGATAAATGAAAAATAATCTTGTGTTTTTCTTTTTAATGCACTTTTTCTTTAAATCGAAGTAAAGAACTTTCAATTTAATTGAGAATTTTTGCTTTTAATCAATCGATTTTTTGTTGCTTTTCAACGATCGATTATCCGAATTATACTGTATGAGAAACGTCTATACAAACGATTTAATTTGTTTCTCTTTGAAAAGATGGATTCCTGATTCTCCCCGTTGGCTGGTGGCCAGAGGAAGAGTTCTAGAAGCCAAAAAAATATTAATAGAGGTAGACTATAGCATGGGAATGTCGTATCAGAAAATGTGACTTCTAAATATATTGATCTTTTTGCAGTGTGCTGAAATGAATGGTACTCGGTATAGTCTCCCTCATGATATCGATCAACAGCTGCAGCTACAAGCGCAAACCGCTCTGGATGCACCGCCACCTGAAAGCTGGTGGGCGATTTGGAAGGGCGAAAAGGCTGTTAGACACGTTGTGTGTGTCCATTTGTGTTGGTCCATCTATATTGTTGTCTATTACGGCATGTTGTTAAACATCCGCTCCTTTAGTCGTGAACATTTACAAATTAATACTGTGATAGCCGGTATTTCTGAAATTATCGGTACATTTATTGGTCTATTCCTTATACTTAAGACGAAACGAAAGTGGATGTGGACGGGCGTGTTTAATATCGTAGCCGGTTGTATAGCGTACATGGGTTGGCTGGTGCCACGTAATAGTAAGTTTATGCAATGAAAAAAAATCATTTTTGAGGTGGGAAAAGTTCACTTTTTTTCTCTATATTTTCAACAGTTGATTTGGATGGTCGTGTTGCTTTGTTGATGTTAACAGCGATGATTTCCAAAATCGCCATATCCTGCACTTTGGCCATACTCACTACCTGCACTGTGGAGTTGGTAGGCAATGAGGCAAAGAAAGTACTCGCCTTCTCCACCATCTGCTGGGCCCGCTTTTGGCTACTGGGGGCTCCATTTATAGGATCTACGGTAGTCTTTGGCCAGTTGATACCACAAACATCTTTCGCCTCCCTCGCCATAGTAGGTGGCATCTTATCCACCCTTATTTCCAGTCCTCGCACCATACCTAAGAAACCCACCTCTCAAGTCACCAGCAATATGGCAGCCGCCACACAAATATCGTCCAATGTCGGCATCGTAAATAAGGCCTACTCCAAAGGACCTGTCTTCAATAGTATAAGCACTAAATTGACCATGCAGCAATCAAATCTACCTCCACAGTTAACGGCTGGTATTTGGACGACCAAAAATAATGAAGACACCTCACCCATATGACTCGCAATCATTCTTAGTTCCCTTCTCTCTCTCTCTCAATCTATCTCTCCATCTCTCTCTCCTTAAGAATAATCCGTATGTTAAGCAATTAAAAGAACAAAAACCTTTATTCAAGGCACCAGATTCCACCCTACGAATCTCAAAAAACTAACGGGTATTGTAAAAATATAAAATAGTTTATTTCTATTTTTCAAATTATTTAAAATAAGACAACAAGAATTAGAGCTTCAAGCATAACAATAGAAAAGTTTATATTTAATTAACTTAAAAGTAGTTCTACATTCACTTAAGTGAATCTAACAGACGGCAACATTAAGCTTTAAGGTCCTTAACTGAAATTTCGAATACAATTTCGAAAAAAAATATTATATTTTTAATACTATAACTGATCTTAAATAATAAGGCCAGTTAATATTATTACTTAGCAATTTTAGTTTGATAAAGCAAACCAAACGATTATTTTATTAATTTTTAATTATATTTATGAGAAAATAAAAACAATTTAATAATTAGCAATTTTATTATGCTCAATTCGCGAAAAAAATTTAGATTTTTCAACAAAAAGAGAAAAGAATATTTATTTTCTTTAAAAGTATGTTTACAAAATCTACTTAAGCAACATAATTAAAAAAAAATACATTAAAAGTCTAACAAATACTAATAAAAAAACTAGTTCCTTCTAATTTAGTTGTTAATAAAATATGGGACAAAATACTTTATTGGAGTATCATGTCCGGTAAATGGGTCAATTCTACAAAAATAGCACCTTTGCACAAAGGGTCGGTCTTAAACTTGTCTTGAGAAGACCATAACTTCCTCAAAATTGTTCAAACCAAGTTTTGTACATATATCACAGATTCTTCCCGAAAAAAAAGTATGATTTAGTTTAAATTCTTTTAAAGAAATTCTTCCATATATTTTTATTTAGCAAATTTTGTAATTCGAGATATTCTCCAAAATAACTATTTAAAATTTTATTGTTTGTTGTTGGTTTAGATGAGTATACTCAGCTAAGCCAACAACTAACAATAAAATAATAAATTTTTATTTAGTTTATTTGCTTTAAGGATATATGTATGTACATAATAATTTAAGATTTTGTAAACATCCTTTAATTGTTTTAAAACAATTTATGTGTGAAAAAAATCTTTTAAGGAAAAAAATGCCCATGTGAATTCTTTAAAACAATTTGTTACTTATATACATACATATTTTCATTTATATATATTTTAAGTTATTTAGTTAAAGGCAATAATTTTCTAATTTGTTAAGATTAAACAAATATTGAACCAAAAAAGACGCTCTTTTTTAAAAGCAAATAAAATTATAAGGAAAGAAACTGTTACAATAAAGAAAACAAATATTTTGTTATTTTTGCGAAAAAAACAAGTGAAAAATAATAAATACAATATGAGTTTTTAATATTCATCATGAAAAAAAGGTAAGAGCAATCACAACTTTTTCCTTTATCACATTTTCATAATACGATATAGTGAAAAAGAAGTTTATGTTAAGCAATTTATTAGTTTAATGGTATGTATTATTTAAATGAAGTAAATTAATTATAACACAAACGACAACTTATTCACCATTACAGAGTTGCAATTAAATAATTTGGTAGCACTTTGCTTATTTGCGCCATCTTACCGTCACATTCTCGTTTATCACTTTCGCCTAATGGCGCAATTAATATTTTAATGTTGGCTGCTCTGATTGTTATGATATGCAAAGACAAAGCAAATGCTCTTGTTCTTGCATTGTTTTTGTTTTTGCTTCTAACCATTTAAATCGAAACGAGTGCAGAAATTGTAAAATTCTTGTTTTCAGCGATTATATTATACATACATAGGTTTTTTGTTACTTAACACATATAAATTTCAAAGACAAACTAATAGATTAAACTTGGACAATTGACAATTATTGTTTAGCCATAATTAAGCCTAAAGAAAATATAAACTATAATGAATTATTCGTCAAATGAATTGAATTCGTGTGGCGGTTCTTCCACACATTTGAATGGTGCAGCCGGCAGCGCTGGCGCTTCACCGGGCAATAGATCAGTGTTAAAGGAATTAAATTCTAATGGAGGTAACAGTATGGTAAGTCAGATAAAATTTATATTGTATATACTATATAAAAGATTAATTTTTAAATTGAATAAAATTTGGTTATTGTGCAAAATATTTTTTTTTATAAAATTAGTGTCTTAAACTTACCATTTGTAAATACAGAGCCGGACAAAATTATTCACACATGCTTGACACATAAAAGTATTGAACTATATCTCCTCAATAAATTGGTTTAATGCCATTTTTTTAAATTCATTGTATTTACTGGTTTATTAAATTATTAAAAATAACCAAAAAATTTACATAAATGACTTCAGTATTATGTAACGAACAGAAAACGAATATCACTTCCATTTTAGTGAGGACAAAATTATTCACACATTTTAATTTCATAACAGTTAATTATGAAAATTAAGATTGATTAATATTTAGTTGCTAACCCTTTTCTTTTTTTAACTTCATTTAATCTGTTTGTCATCGAATTTCCTAATTTTTCGGTCACTTCTGCTCCAATATTTCCCCATTCTTGTTGAAGAATTTTTTTTGCTGGGCCTTACCAGAAATTTGTTCTTTGCCATTCTCTTTCCAAGCTCATTCCAAATATTTTCAGTGGGGTTTATGCCTGGTGATGCCGGGAGTTGGAAGAATATGTGGCACATGGTGGATGATCCACATACGCACATCTTGGGCGGTGTGTTTTGGATCATTATCTTGTTGGAAATAAAAATTATTACCAAGACCAGGCTTTTGAACACTGTTTTGTAGGTTTTCCTTCAAAATATTGAGATACATGTTTTTGCACATGGCATCGTCAATTAAAATCAGGTTACCAACACCACCCGTCGACATATACCCCCACATCATAACCCCCCGACACTATGCTTGGCTGTGCTGATAATGTTGTTTTTTTCAAGTTCACAATTTGGCTTTCTGCATACGCGTATCCTTGCGTCAGACTGAAAAATATTAAATTTACTTTCGTCTGTGAATAATACAGTTTTCCAGAAGTCAACAGATCTATTTAAATATGATTTTTTAAAGTCAATTCTTTTCTTCTGATTCACTTTGCTTATAAGCGGCTTTTTTCCTGTGATTCGAGAACTGAAACCAGCACGTTCCAGGGTTCTGCGCACAGTCTTGGAATGTATTTCTTTTCCAACCTCTTCTAGTAATTCTGCTGCCACTTAGGAAGATGTAATTTTTTAATCTTTTTTAATTTTTCTTACTATTTTTCTTTATTCCTTATTGGTGAGCTTTCGAGATCTACCAGTATGGGGTCGACTTTTAAGGTCTGTTTCATTTTTAAAACACTTTATGATGCTGGATATGGTGAATCTACTTCTATTTACTATTTTCCCGATTTCTGCACATGATTCGTTTTATTTGTGCAGCTCCAATATTATTTTTCTCTCATCCTCAGTGGTTTCTTTCTGTTTCGGACTCATTTTAACGGCTATTGAAGTTTTTGCACAACGTAAAATGTTGAAAATGCTAAACAGATTCATTGAAAAGACGTATACTTTTAACTGTTATTTTTAAAGCAAGCCGCGAATCCATATCCTAACAAAAAGTTACAGTTTTAGGGTTGGCACTTTTACTGTGTGAATAATTATGTCCCTCGTAAAATCGGCTAAGCGGGAAAGTTGTCGGTCTAACTTCGCTGAATAAATATAATAAACTTTTTTGTATATATTTCCGAATAATTGACTAATAAAGGAAAAATTCCTGTTAACAATGTATTGTGCTACAAGCATTTAATAAAAAGATAGAGTTTGATAATATCATTACAAAATAATGTGTGAATAATTTTGTCCGGCTCTGTAAGTATATAGATGTGATCCGCTATCGTCCAGTTTGGAGCACCTTTTTCTTTTTGCATTTCTTCCAACTTTTTGCTTTTACATTTTTTTCTTTTTCTCACATTTTCTTTCACTTTTTATTAGATACACTTTTACATCGCGATTCTATTGAAACTTTCGCGCACTTTTTTCCTTTTATTTATTTGTAAATTTTTATTAATTTTCCACTTCACTCTTAAATTTTTGTTATTTTCACTTTTATAAAACCACGTTAAGACTACCAACAAGTACTAATTTTCTCTTACAACTGCATACTGAGATTTTGAGATTTTACAGTTATTAGAGGTGTGTAAATAATTTACCACAGTAATCGATTTAAACTTTTTATACATAGCTGTTAAGAAACGATAAGTAACCGTAATGATTAGCAATTAAATTGTTTTAATTATAAGGGCGAAGTTATTGATTAAATTGCTATTATTATCAAGTTTTCATTACCATAATATACTATAAAAATAGTCCGATTAATGTTATGACGATTTTAACATTGTTTAAGAAAACCTTTCTTGCATTTACTGCAGATTTTTTTTGGAACAATTTCCCTTATATCTGATTTTTCCTAAAAATTATATTATCTTGTTCCAATAATATTCGCCTTACTCTACTGTCAGCCACGTTCCCTAAATCGTTTTTGAAACCGAATAATTTCAAAACACGAAAAATTTGCAAATTTGAATTTTGTAAATAGGGTAATTGTACATTTAGGGCACTCAAAGTTAAATTGGTAGTAAATATGTTAGTAATTAAAAGTACATATTTTATAAAATTAGTGTTTAAAAGTGATGTTAGTTTTGGCGCCTCTAAAACTATGGCATCTATTTTAATTATTCAAGTAAAAATATGAAAAACGGGTTTATAAATGTAATAAATTGCATAGGTATAATTTGATTGATATTAATAATAAAAAAACACCTCATATTTTAAATACTTACATACATACATAAGTATGTATATTTTTCGTGCTTCTTCAATTAATAATAATAGGAGTATTTATCACAAAGAATTTGCTATAATTTTAAATCATTATCATACATGCATATTTATTAATTTAGTGATTTCAGTCTGTGGTAAAAAATCTACTTTGTAATAATCATATACAATATAGAATTCTCATACTGTATTTACTTTGTTTGGCATCAGTATACGAGGTTGAATGCTTTAAAACGATTTGGTTTAGCGACCGATGAAATGTCGGCATATGAACAGCTAGAGCCACGACAATCAATACATTTTGTAAAAACTCTAATTGTTTCAACAATAAGTTGGGGAGAATATCCCAAAATAATAATAATTTTCAATATTAAGTATATGTTTTTATTATAAAAAAATGTTTTACAAACTAGATCAGAACTGCACAGTTCCAAGAATTAGCTTGAGTTTTTAATCATTTCAACTTAGTAAGAAGTCGGATAAATTCAGTAGTCTATACTTTGGAAACAAATAAAAACGTCATTCTTTAAGAATGAATTTCATTCTTTCACTGACTGTATTCTGGGTTATGTGAAGAAAAGTAATTTCGTTTAAAATTTTTTATTGATTTTCATATCTAAAACTTCCAAGAAATATTTAAGAAACCAAATTTCAGTTTATCGCTAATCTGCCGATTTACTAACACAATCTTGAAGGAATAGTTAAACAGTAAACTACAATTACATTTGAACTTTTGTGATAAACGGAAGTTACCACAAATGTTCCTCAATAGTGGCTTTCTGCAAAAAATAAGAAGATTAGTCTGTAAATATTAAAATACATTGAAAAAATTAAATAATTCTTAATTTTTGGTGTTTATTTAAAATAATGTTCATGTGTACATAAGTACATAGACATTAATTGTTTTTCAAAACTGAACTAAAAGATCTTTTTGTTTTTACTTCATTCCAACTAATGAATCAACAGTCATAAAGTCTAGTAATTTTAAGTCCCTAAAATAAAAGAGAAAGAGCGAAAAGAGAATAGCAAAGGTATATTAGTAATACCGTCCATCATTAATTATAAACATTTGCAAATATAGAAAACATTTCTTTTTAATTGTATACGACGAGAGCTTTATTTACTTGTTCTAGCAACCATTTGTATTCCTCATTATAGTGGCTCAGTTTGATTATTAATTGATGGACTACTGACGTCCCGTACAAACGATCATTATTTTCGAGAAGAAAACAAAAAATAATAATAAAAACGCCTTTCGTGGTCGACGAACGTCGTTTTGGATTTGTTTGTTTTTGTTTTTATTAATTTTGTATACTCATATGCATCATTGAATATTTTGTTTTTTGGTCACATATGGAATTGTGCGTTATTTTATTCCACTCGTTTTGTGGCCACTCTCTAGAGAATTTCAATATAATATTTTGGGATTTAAATAATCATATTTGCTATGCCAATTTATTGTTTAAATATTTATCGTAAAAACAACTTTATAAATGTGCGCTAAAAGCCATTTTTCGGCGATAAACAGTTTGTATTAACAACTACATACATTTATGTGCGTATACATATGTTTGTATATAAAGAATTATTTTAAAATTTAAATTACCTTGAATGAAATTTGAAAAAAAAAATTATTGCTAACTTACATTACTATTTGCAAAAAAAAATATGTACTTTGTAAAAACATCTTTTAAGTAATAGTGTCACGAGAATAATAAAGAACATCAATATGGGAAATCGGGGCGCCAAATTAAAGCAACCATCACCAGAAAAGCAGGTACTTTTAGAATTTCTTTAATGATATTAATCAATTATTTTCTATATAAAGATTTTCAATTGATAATTCAGAAAATTGCAGTGTTAAAAAAATTGGGAAAGTGTTTTCAATCTGATTTGTTTTCAAACAAAAGTTTCAGAATGTTTCTAAAAATATTCAACTAAAGAAGATATTGGAAATGAGACGTAATTTCTTTGGTTCCTAATGGAGATTTTAATCCAAAGAAAACAGGTTACATATACCATGCATTTAAAAGCAAGTTCAAAAGATATTGTGGAACGCCATATTTTTTACTTAATCGAGCCATATATGATTAATACAGTATATTAAATAATGATCTATATTTTCATATAATGCTGAGACTTAAGATGTTATGTACATTTGGTAAATAATAAATGTTTATAAAGTTAATGCATATATTTTAAATAGTGCATCTGAAATTTTATAACTACTTAGTATGATATATAGAGTAACTAAATACTCGTATCACAGAAGATTGTTCGAAATTTTAGATGAACGTTTCGAGGAACGAAATTTCATAAACACTATTATTTATTCTTAAAATTATTATTGCTGAATGACGTGTTGATTTAGAAAAATGGAAGTTGCGTCAGAGATTTTTTGTACATGTTTACAAAGGGCATGCACCATGTGACTCTGTTATATAACGAAAGCAATTACAGAGGAAAGTTCTTATGTTATTAGTTTGAGTTACCAGCAACCGTAACGTATTGGCGTAAAACAAGTAAATAGTAAAAAAGTATACATGTTCTAATCTACTCAACCGCTTCGCCTGAAAAAGTCATAAGAAGAGTTCGGTAATGATGAAATCCGTAGGACGTGGTAATTTAGTTCGTTATAGACGAAGTTTATTATAACCGGAGTAAATATTTTTTTCCATATACGATCAGGTTAGACCATTAACAAATAAAAAATACTTAAAATACACATTTCTTATTAATTTCACCCTAAGTGCGCTTTGCATTGCCGTTTCTTAAAAATCAGGGAATTTGATTTTTCTTATTATAAAATGCTTTCATAAATTAATATATATGTAATGCAATATAATAATGTGGAGTAGCTTGTAGATTAGATTTCCATCTAAGACATTTATCTTCTTCACTACAAACAAAGTTTTTTCACTATGTTTGTTATGTTCAAGTTATGTATAATATAATTTTTAGTTGTGATCATAACATTTTAAATATCAGTAAATAAAAATATGGATACCTATGTATATGTGATTAGTATACTTTTTTGTATCATTCTTGAATAATGGGTTTGACCCACTTTCACAATAAACGGCTTATACATATAAAAACGAAGGGTGTTTTGTCATTTAGTTTATTTATTGTGCATAGAAAAGTAGGAAGCTCAACACAATAATAAAAACAACATGATTTGTTGTAGTTTTTCTTACTCTTGATGTCAAAGAATTCAAAGCGTTGCAAGTATTTTAACAACACATGTCTAGAGCGGGTCGAGAAAAAGTTGTAGCAACAACAACGCTATAAAAATAGTGGCAAGGAATAAATATCAAAAACAAATAAAGCCCTAAAAATAGTTTTATAGTGATTATTTTATAGTGATTTTTTCTTCATTATTTGTTGAAGAAAAGGGCAGATAAAACATCATTCAATACCCTCTAAATGTTAGTTTAAATACAGGCTGCAACATCATTTTCCTAAACTCGTGCCACACAATCATTCTAGTTTTAATATTATTTCTATAACGGATATTTTGGAAGAAATTTCACATGTGCGTTTTCATGCGCATTTGGTGTCGGTTGGTTATACTATTTTGTTGTTTCTGGTTTTTTAAAGAATATGGAATGAACTCTACTTGTGAACTTTTAAGAAGTGAGTGAGCATAGTATTCCCCCATTTGGGCACCAAAACCAAAACTGTAGACAAAGAAAAAAAAAACACGTAATTTTATTATATGCATGTGCACATACCCATAGTACTCTTTTAATTTTCTCATTGGTGTACGAGTATGTACTCGTATGTATATATGTACATATTTACAATTCTTTTTTGACTCCAAGTAACATATTTATTATGATGTTTGCTTTGCAATTTTTCATACTATTTTTTATTTAATACATTGTTTATTTGTTATACTATGTACACAGTATGTACATGTGTGCTGAATTTTAAAATATATTTTATTTTCAAGCTTTTTTGGTGTCGCTGTTTTTGCCACGGACTTTGTTTATGTTCCAGTTTCTTAGCTGAAATCTTCCATAAAAAATTTGTGTATGATATGCTTACATGTGTATATGTATGTTTGTACATACATATATGCAAAATGCGATTCCAGGCCTATTGCTTTGCCAATCGCCAATTTCATGCGATTTCCAAAACATGGGTCTTAGTTTCCACATCGAATCTTTTTGCTATAAGTTCGGTTTAGCTTCAGATATAATTCTGATTTTTTTTATACATATAAAGAGAGTATGACGAGCACTTTTTCGTGGATAACTTAAAATCTTTGACCATTTGAGATATGACTTTGTTTCATTTAAGAAAATCTTCAAATATGATTCCGAATTTTTCCTATATGTATTAAAAAAATTTTAATTTATTTTATCACTAATTCGAAATGTGTATAATTTTATAAAAAAAAATAAGTTAATATTACGAGTAGATATAAAAATACTAGATGTGAAAAAATGAATTTTTTCTGTTATTTAAAAAAAATTCAAAACATATTTTTAAACTTCGCAAAAGGTTTGTTTATTTATTTTTTTATTTTTTTAATTTTTTTTCTACTGTTACGATGGCAAAAAATAATGGTTTCTTTATCATTTCAATCAAATCAAACTTTATGAACAATTGCATTCAAACTTCATAAAGATTTTTATTCCATAACTTAAAATATGCGAAATAAGTGAGAACATACGAAAAATATCTCAAATCAAAGCATGAAGTAAAATCTTTATGCGAAGTTTGAAAAATATTAAATTTTGGCCAAATCCGCTGGGATCCTATAATTAGAAATTATAATGCTACCGGTTTATATGGTAGAAAGCCCAGTTATGGACGTCCAAAAAAGATACCACCACAAAGTTAAGTGCAGTTAAATTATCCAAAGATATAATGAATACAATGCAATAAATATGCATTCACCATCCATCATTGTTTAAAAAGAAAAGATTTCCACTCTCACGTTGCCACAAAAAAATCATTTGTTATTCAGGTTAATATTGAAGCAAAGGTTAAATCATGCACTTAAGTACCAAGACATACGCGTACATTTAACTGATTAAAATTTCTGGAAATGTGTCATTTTCACGGATGAGTGCAAATTTAAAATTTTCGTAAATGATGGCATATGTAAACTATGGAGTAAACCTATGTAATTCTGTCTTAGCTACAAAAAAAATCTAAGACCTAAGCACGGCTCTCAATCAGTCAGGTTTGGCGTATATCTCGTAAATGGTGTTCGTAAACTGAAGTTTTTAGGGGAATTATGAACTCGCGTATGTATCTCCACATTTTAAAGAATGAATTTCTTTCAAGCATTTGTGGGCATATGTAAAGATACAGGTGAAAAAGCAAATCCGCCATCTACCCAACAGCTTAGGTTAATTTTAACGGAAGAATAACAAAAGGTTTTTCCCAGAATTTATAAAAAAGTTGTACTGCTAAAGAGGGCGGTAAAGTTAAAAGGATGCCCCACCATTTATTGAATAACTAATAGAGTGACATTTAAAACACTTGTCCTACGAATTTTAACTCAATGAATTTTTGACTTTTTTATATTTTTTTCACTTGTATTACTTTTTTGTTATATATATATATATATATATATATATATATATATATATATATATATATATATATATGTGTGTGTGTGTGTGTGTGTGTGTGTGTGTGTGTGTGTGTGTGTGTGTGTGTGTGTGTGTGTGTGTGTGTGTGTGTGTGTGTGTGTGTGTGTGTGTGCATATATGTATATATATATATATATATATATATATATATATATATATATATATATATATATATATATATATTAAATATTCTAACAAGAATATAACAAAATGACGATTTTTTTATTTGTGCATAAAAATCTGCTTTTTATTGTCGTCCTTAGATTTTATGCCATAGTATATGTAATTAACTTAAACAATTTATCTCAGCAATTATACCCTTTGGATTAATCGCTAATTTAAGTACAATCGAACCCAGTGAGCGATTCTAAAAAAATATAAATTACACTGGTTTGCCCATAACATTCAGTTCTCTTTTTGAAATTTTTTGAAAACTCATGGCATGTTTAAGACATTCTTTTCGGTCAAATACTTTAGCAACAGTAACGTTCCAACGAACATATACAAGGTGGTGCAAAAGTAATATTCAAAATGCTGTAAAACGATCATAATTATGCATCAACTCGTGAGATGGCCATTTGAGCGATATATATTTTTTATATTAACCTCTAAGTTTTACACATTCAAATACACGTTATAAAAATAGCGCTGTTATTTCATTTGTAACAAAATGGCAGCCAGTTTAAATTATGACATTACTCTTGCGCCACTGTACAATTTGTAAATAATTCTTTAAAAATCAATGAAGAAATTTTGATAGTGCATTCCACTTAATGCTCGTTACAAACATTACTATTGCCAAAGTATTTCCCATAGTTAACATGCCATCAACATATCTCTTGTAGGTCTGTATTATCTATACGAATAATTGTTGTGTTGTCTTATTCGATTATTCGCCTTCAGATGACAACTAATTGGAGCATTTACTCTTATATCCATTAAAATATGATAAAACTGCCGCCAGCCTGACACTTGGCGTTCTTATATACATACATATGTATGTAAATATTACATGGTTAAGTGTAAAATAATGCAAGTATCGTTACCATTTGCGCATTCAAATGTGGTAAATTTCACAACATTATAGCAAAATAAGAACTTGATTAAAACAATTTACGCTGCAGTGAAAAAATCCATTTAAGATACCAAAAAAAAGACTAAAAATCAAGAGGAAACATACGAAAAAAAGAAACTATTATAATGCAAAATATTTCAACGAATAGATTTATTCAACCTTAACAAGATGCAAGATATAAGCAGACATAGAGAGCGGTTCTACTATGCAAATATTACATAAATATGTAAAGTGTGACCAATAATGAAAGATACAAAAAAGTTGTAAGCAATAAGCAAAAAATCTTCACGTATCAACGATTGCTCATGATACAGCTTTTCTAACGTATATGAAAACACACAAGAATCATCCCGCAAATTGCGTGAATGCATTCAATATTGGAAAAATTGAGAATAAAAGTGAACGAGCAAAATGTGTTCATATCACTTTTATATTGCGGGAAACATGTCACCCCATCCAAATTAATAGTTAATCTATACCAGGACACAATAAAGTCAAATATCGATCGCTAAGTTTATCGAAATGAAAATAAAGGCTGCTCAAACTAATTGGCTTATGTCAAGAAATGCAATATTAAGCCTAGATTGCAAACTTCGTCTATACAACGCGATCCTAAAACCGATATGGTTCTATGAAATTCAGTTGTGGAGCACCTTCTCAACATCCAGTATATAGAAAAAATTCAAAGGCGCCAAAATCAAATCCTTCGTATATTTATAGCCGATCCCTGGTATATTGAAAATTCGCGCATTCATTCATGAGAAAACACAAAGAAACTAGAGTATCATCATCATCAAAACCGATGGCACACTGAGAAGGACGGACACTTAGTCTTAGCCGAACACAAGATTTTTGAATACAGCACAGAAGAACCCGCAGAAAGTAGTGTTTTCGCAAAAAGTAGAATTCGCAAGATTGCGCAAACTATTGTAGTGGTTGTTTTATAAAATTTGGAAAATTTTCCAAACAATTTTGAAGTTTTATAAAACTGTATTATATACAACCGTTACAATAGCAATTTTCTCCACCGCCATGTATGACTTTTTATTTTTTATTAGAAAAATCTCAATTTCTATTTATATTTATATATTTCCATTTTACATTAATAAAATAATTTATAGGGATTCTTTCAATCACGATTGGTATAAAACTATGATTAGCTCTGCAAATTTCTGAACATTGACCATAGAATAATCCAGGTCAATTCATTAGAAAATTAGTTTGATTAAGTCGACCAGGAGTTCCATCAACTTTTACACCGATGGCACCATCGTAACGGTGATCGTTACAGGCAGATGCTAATTTTTTTTACCGCAAGTTGCATGGAAAACTGACAACTGATGATAAAAAAATACAAAAAAATATATAGAAAATCAAAAAAAAAATTTCAAACAATTATTTCAATTGCACAGATTTGCAATATATGGACAAGATAGTGAGTTGGACTAAAATTTTTTATTTCGGATCATTGAAAATAGACAAATTAAAAAGTAATCACGTGCAGTTACTTACGGATTTTTAAAAAAGAGAGCACAAAAAATATATATAAAAACGTCAGTAATTTTTTGCACGAAAATATCTCAGTCATACTGTGGCATACCCCATCATCGCCTAATAAACTAGATGTAATTCTCATTCTTTCATACCACTTTTTCCTACTAGTTTCATTCTTAATTCTAATGCACATTATATTGTGTATGGTCGTCCGTCTTCTTGCAAATGGAGTTTATTTCCTCTTGTTGTATTTAAAATATTGTTTTCTTCTTCCTCTTTGGTGAGAGGTCGTTTTCGTACGTTATGGCTATACGTGTAGTCTAACAATTAGTTATAAATTGTGAGGGAAGAGAGATCTCCTCTAGTAAGTTAGAAAGAAATGTATTACGTTCTAGTTTAAAATTCTAATTACTTCAAAGGGTTATCGTTCATATAACAGTTTTTTAATATAATGAATGAATAAAAAGTAGTTTGTGCGGTCGTTTGTTCAAACATTATTGGTGTCTTAATTCTCAGTATTGTCTTCTTGGTCTGTCTGTCTTTTAAGACATCTAAGTAGGTCTTGCATTGTTTTCATTTCGTATTTTTTTATAGTTGGAGCAGCTGCAGCTGCAACAACAGCAACTGTTGCTGTTTCTGCCTGCAATCAGATACTTTTTGCCTTTAGTTTCTGTCATTCAGTTTTATTTCGCCGGTTAAATATACTGGTCGCGTTGCAGCTCTTGTCTTATTTACACATAAATATTTTTTCACTTGTTTATTTTTTTTGTTTGTTTATTTTTTAATATTAATTTGTTGTTGTTTTATTGATTTATCGAAATGAAAACATTTTAATTGAACTATCTGTTTTATTTTAATTATGCCTGCAAAGTGAGGAATTTTCAAATAAACAATTAAAACGGTCAGATAACAGTAATAGTAGAACTCACAAAAACTCACGAGAAAAGAAACTAAACGCCAAAAACGAAATTTTTCGGGGGAAAGTTTTTATTAATCACCTTTTACCATTATTATAATAAATACAGTGGAGTTCGGTTGTAACATATATGTACCTGTTAACGAATTATCGCGTATAACAAACAACTTCTCCGGACCCAAAATTTTTTTTTAATATTTCATACACATAACAGTTATAACGACCTTCGGTTATAGCGATTTTTCTCTTATAACGAACTCTCGTTAAAGTATCCAGCACGAAAATGCCTATAAGTTTCTTATAACGAACAAAATAAAGGCGATAAAAATGCATAAGCTGATTGACAAATAAGAAAAAGATATACATAATATGTTCCAGTGTAGTCTGCTTGTATTTATTGTCAGAAAATGATATATGCACCGATTTTAACAAATTTATCGCGGAGTTCGTTTTAATCGAACTCTACTATTTTTAACAAATATGAATAATATCCTATATATTTACATTCACCTAATGAATCGATGAAGTGTTAAGGAGAAGCTAACAACAGCAGCAAAACAGAAACGCACTAATTTCTATTGTCGCTCCACTATCATCAGAGTTTAGGTTGCGATTTTCTTAGCATTTTTTAGGATACTGCTAGAATTTTTGGGAATATTAACTAAGCAAATTAATTAAAATTTTCGTAATGAAGAAAGAATGCAAAAAGTCTATCTGTATTTTTAAGAACACAAAAGTTAAAGTAATCTCACACCGCAAAAGTAATGTCATAATTGAACTAACTGCCATTTTGTTCAGAATGAAAAAAGAGATCTGTTTTCATAAAAAGTTTATTCTTGAGGTGGGTATCGCCCTCTAGATTTTATGACAACTAGCTCTGTATACATCTATATTAAAACTTTCAAATGCAAACAACAAATTCAAATTATGACATTCCTTTAGGCCACTCTGTAATTTTCTCAGTCTGTTTTTTCTGGATTTATTCTTCCTTGTAGCTTAATACGGATTATTAAGCTTTTCGTATACTTATGCTTGTTTTAATTTTTGTTAGATGATTTTATTTTCAACTAGCTCTGTCTGTAAAAACTTTTAATCACTCGATTTTCAGGATCTAAGGATGTCCAATTATATATGTATTATGTATTAGAAAAAAAGAAATTCATCAAAAGTTATAGACTTTTCATCGCAAAATGTCCCACTGTATGTCGCATACAAAAATCCACAAATCTATCTACGAACTGTCACTGCATGCAGCTTATTGTCCAAACTTAATGCTGCCAACGACTATTTCCGAATCTATTTTCCTAATCTGTTTGCAGAAAACCACTTATTACTCCTTTATTTAAACAACATCATAACTCAAAAATTGAGAATTTTGTAATTGATAATGTCAAAATAGATCGTTATATTGTTCTTTATCTTGTGAAAAATATCATACAAATATCTTATATTCGTGAGAGAGGAATATTATTTTATCGATGTAAATTGAAAAATGTGGAGTTATGACGTTGTTTGAGTAAATGCTAAAAAAGACTGTGTTGAGAACTAAAAAAAAGCAAACACGTGAATATGTATTGAGTCAAATTGAAACAAGGATTGATATGAAGAAAAATATTTTAAATAAATTTTTTTTTGCGCAGTTAAGATAAATGAGCTCTTAAAAAAAGGCAGCTAAATCAAAACTACTATTGCAACTTTAAAAAACTGCTTACCTTAGCCATGTTAACCGTAACGAATTGTATATACATACGTCCATTCGGTAGCTTTAACGTAATATGTGTACAGACAGGCAATCAAGTGGTCAAATTGTTAATGCAATCGTATGTACGGTACGACAGCCCATTAGAAACACTCATACTACGAATTTCCGCAGAGAGAAAAAACTTAAGCACGAATAACTTTAAGTACGAGGGCGGTTCATAATCTAGCCAACCTGACGTATAGATGGCGGCAATCTTATAAAAAACATATTTTTTTTTTAAATTTCAAGGTGCCACGTTGTTTACAGTTTTTTTGGTTCATCAAAAATAAACGATTTGAGTGAATTTGTAAACATTAAAAAATTGGTTGACATTATGTAATTCAATACTTTTATTTGAGAAGTCTCAGTCCAACCAATATTAGAGCCGAGATAGATTCTATTCTGTGGAGTCTGCTCCTTCGTTTTTGACTAGAAAACTAGTGTCGAGAGTTTAAATGAGGCCGTACGAGCTGCTCAGATGAACACCGTAGTACTCGTTTAAATTAAGGGGAAAAGACCGCATTCGGCGATAAGGAAAATGTGTTTCATCAAGACAATGCACCAATTCTCACATCCACTCTTGCGATGGCCAATATTAATGAATTAATGTTCGAATTGCCTCACCACGTACCTTATTCGCCAGTCTTAGCTCCCTCGGATTATGTTCTATCTCCAAACTTGACAAAGATTTGCCAACAATAAAGAGGTGTAGTCTTCGGCTGATGGATGAGATTATATTGAGATATAAAGAAAATATTTCCCAAGTTTTTTGTGCATCATTTGTTAGGTCGACTAATTTAGCGACCCCCAATCTTGTATATTTGTTAATTCTTAAATTAATTACTTTGTGCTATCATTATTTGAAATTTCGTTATGACTGAGGTAGTAAAGTCTGAGTTCAAGAACGAATTCAAAAATATTTATAATGAAGTTAAATTAACGACAAATAAAATAAACGATATAGAAATTATGGAAGTCTGTTCCAAGAGTGAATTAAAATAATCATCGCGCATAAAATCTAATCCAAGCTCACTTTTTGAATCAAGTCTACTTTTCTTAAACTATGATTCCGTTCTTGGGTCAAGCGTTCCGTAGTTGGTTTAAGAAAATCCGTATTTACAGTATTTTTGACAACGCTTTGGCTTGATTTATACAAGTACGGATACATTGTTTTCATGGCATTTATTTGGCTTACTGCTTTATTTTCTGTAAAATAGATTACAAATAAAGATGTATCAACTTGACTCCTAGAAAATTTAAATAATGCATCAATAGATATCAGGAATAACTGAAAATGTCGTTCCTCAATAATGACTTCCATTTTTTTCCCGCTGGATACTAGTGAAAGTGTTCACAATTGGTATGGGCTACTCCAATCTGTTTAAAGAAAAACTAATTGGGTAGGAGCAATGGGAGTGACACCTCCTATACAAATTAATACATAATTTTCGAATATCCGGCTAGCGGAGTGACTATAATAGCGAGAGACTCTTCAAAGATGGTATGCTCCCACAAAAATGTCTCACTTTGACCAGTAGTTATATCCCATACAAATTAATACTTACATATCTCATATCTCGCTGACTTTAATAGTGAGACTGTTAAAAATTGGATGTAGTATTTAAAATGTTACAAATAATCAGTTTTTAATTGTCCGACAAAAATAGATTCTAAAAAGTTTCGAATGAGAAAGCAATATATTTATTAACTTCTGAGATCTTTAAAAATTTTACTAAGAAATATGTTAAACACAAGATCTTATTTCAAGCTTTCAGTCATCTTGGCACCGTCATTAGGTAAATATGTAGTTAGGATTTTCAACAAGCACATTTCGTTCAATTGGGTCCATGATAAGGTCAGTTTGTGACACCTGTGATAGACAGAGATTGAAAAATTGAAACCAAAGAGTAAAAAAGACAGAAAGCAGAATTCCTCCGAGTCTACAGTAGGAATGGAACCTGCGACCCTCTGACTACTAGTCTACTACAGTAGCCATTTGCCTACGATGGCGCCCAAAATCGGTGTAGGTATTTAAGCTATTTCAAACATTTTTGAGCCTAGTTTTTATCACCAATCGAAAAATTACCATTGCATAAACTCCTATGTCGTTCTGGAATCCGGACATTATGTTTCCGTCCTTAAAACAAACCAAAAATTTAATTAATGGCAGCAATTAATTTTTTAATTCAACTAAATAAACCGAACAATCAAATGACAATTACTCGAATATTCTCTTAACCTTTCAACACTTTAAAAAAAAAAAAAAAAACATCATAAATTAAACCAGAACAATTTTATTTTCTGACACCCAACAAAACATTTCGTTTTATTTTATTCTCTTGAAAGTCAGAAATAAAAGGCAAAAGGAAAAAAGTAATGAAAACAAAGTCAAACAAAAACAAATTGCATAAGTACAACAAAGGCAACAGTTACAGCAGCCAAATACAATAGACAACGAGATCAAGAGCAAACTGAACAAAAGTAGACTGACGCTGCTATTAAATCGCCACGAACGGGCCACCAAAAAAAGGAAAACATCGCCAACTAAACAATCCACCAACCAACCGTATAAAAACAACAACATATAGAGATTTTGTATTTTTAAGATACATAGAAAAAAGTTCAACAAATTGTGTGAGAAAATTTTCAAAAACACTTGAAAGTTGGGGAAAAATTAAAAACAAAATTTGAACAAATTTTCAAAAAGAAAAAACAAAAATTGAAAAAAAATTAAACACATCTCCTGTAGTATTTAGTATAACACAAATGGCGTGAAATCATAGAGCGATGCGCGGATTGTATTAAACATAGAAACATTTTAAATGTTAAGATTAAGTTATAAAAATAACAAATTATTTAAATTAATCTTAAAAAAAAAGATAAAATAGAAATTAAAAAAAATGACAAAGGAAAAACTCATAATTTATTACAAATAAAACTACAAAAATCATTTCCTAATTCGAAATAAAAGACGTCCTCTTTATTTATATGATGCCTTAAAAAGCTTATGCTCTTTTCTTATTAAAGATCATTGGCGATCAGTGCCATTAATTTAAAATTAATCAAACAAATGAGAAGTTAAAACACAAATTGGCAAAAAAAAAATAATGAAATGTTGAAAACGTAAAATAATTACGTGATTTTTCTGTCTCGGTGATCAACCAAACGAAAAGGAAATAAAAAAATTATTATTTCAAAGATACTTAAAAAACGAGATTGAAATTTGATTTTAAGCAAATTGAAATTAATAAAGCATAACGAGAAGAATTAATTAAAATCGCAAAGAAAGAAATAATTTTTAAATTAAAAACACACTGCAGTTTCCTTAATACAAAAATGGATTTCATTTCGAATTTGATAAAACGGCCGATTAGTTTAGTTTTAAATGAAACGTCAACCGCAATGGATAAATATCCAATCTCAGCTTCATTGCCCAACACGCCCAGTGAATTGCAAAATAAAAATGATTTGGCGGCAGCTGCAAACGGAGAACAGAAGCAGCAAATAAATTCAAATCATAAACGTCCTTTATCCATGTCCTTCTCTTATAACGACGACAATATGACAGATTTTATTGGCGTTCCGGAAGAATTTCTCGATGAATTCAAAGATATATTACCACCTCCTCCGTTTTCTTTACAAAATTCAAATTCTCAAGCACAATCCCTTCTGGATATTGATATTACACGTTCCTTATCAATAACACCACCACCTCCACAACCTCTGACGCCCGCAATGAAGGCTTCTCAAACAATTGATGAAATATTGTCGCAAATCAATGATAACCTTCAGCAAGCTGGTCTCAATGATGATGTTTTGGCCATTGCTTCACCACCAAATAATTCAGAGGTAAATTGTGTAATAATTATAATGTAGTTGAAATGAAACAGTGAATACACTTTTTGTTGGTGCAAGAATTTATACTTATATTCTGTCCATATATAAGTACAGTGGAGCCAATCGCAAAATAAATGGCAACAAATGCATAACCAAAATATTTAAAACGACAAACAGAACTCAATCATATTTTTCTGTGGTATAAGCATACGAGCTTTGAATGCTTTCAATCATGATTTGGCTAAAAGGGTACTGATGATTTGGTTAGCGCCAATGAAATGCAGGCATATACCTAGCTAAGCCAACAACAAACAATAGAATATTAAATGGTTATTTTGGAGAATATCTCGAATAACGAATTTGATAAATATTGGTAAACATTTACGTAAAGTCACATTTAAACATTGAATTATAAAGATCGTTCTATCGACTCAAAAAAAGATTTCATACATTTCTCTAAATTTTATGTGTTTTTTAATGAAATCCAGAAACCGCCCTTTAGTTCTTGGCAAATTTTTTTCTTCTGTTGTCAGTCACATTTTATATATTTCTTGGCGTACAAATCTCTACCTACAGGCTTGTTAAAAAAGTTTGTTAAAGTTTATACACTACATACGTACAACTAACTTCCAACTAGAAGATCTGTTTGCCTATTAATTACAACAAACATTACCCCAACTGATAATTTTCAAAAATTAATCTTGAAAATTTATTGATCCCATCCATGCTTTTGACATGTCTTTTTGAGGTACAACCTCAAATATTTTAAACTTTTTTATGAATAAATTTTTGCGCTACAAATTAAAATAAACAAAAAGGAAAACGTAATAAAAATGTTTAATATAAAAAATATATTGTGAAAAATAAGCTCTTGTTATTGCAAGATGATAGATGCTTGCCACATTGTTAAGAGGAATGAGGAAAGAGGATGGTTAACCAAAATTGGACAAATTTACTACTAAATTCCTGCCAACGATGAATTTATAACAGGATGAAAATGTAAAACTAAATAAGAAACCGTAACATGATTTTTTTGGTTGCTTTATTTTAAATATGGAACTTATACGTATGTATATATTTGTGATAATATAAATTAATCAGATATGGCGAGAGCAGTAATTCAATAATGTACAAGTTTGCCAATTGTAAAACATTTTACTGTTTATTTTTCTGGCCCATCGGCCATGGGTTTTAATCATTTTTGTTTTAAATTTTATTGTCATTTACATTTGTTTTTTTGTACAATTGTCACTTTCAATTGAATTAGAATTTCTTATAATAATGTATGCTAATGTTTTTTTTTTTGCATTTCTGTACATATGTATGTGTATGCATTGCAGATAAATACGTACATAAATTTTTAATTATTTTCCCTTTTAGTTAAAACTTTTGCGTCGTGTATTTATTCTTAATAATTAGAACAACAAAAAAGTCGTTCATAATAGGCTGATTAAGTTTAATTGTTGCAAAATAGGTAGTAGAGCTTAAAGTTGCTACTCTAACTAATTTAATAATACGTTTTATATATATATATATATATATATATATATATATATATATATATATATATATATATATATATATATATATATATATTAATTGTAAGTAAACACTGTGCTTTTTGAATAGTTTTGTAATTCAATCACAATTGTAACGCCTTTTTTTAATGAATTTATTATGATGTGTTAATTATAATCGTAAATATTCTAAAGAAGCCATAGTTGTTTTACGTGTAAATGACATTTAGCAACAAATGTATGGAAACAATGGATAAGGCCCTATTGCTCTTGATTAATATCAGTCTATAGATACCTTCCATCACAGATGGTATGGTGAGAAATACGGTACGGCTGCCCTTTAAGGCAGCGGACGATAGGCTAGTGGCTTAAACAACACGCCTACGTCAATGGAAGGTGAGAAGAGACTACTCTACACAGAGTAGTTCACTACATAGAGAAACCTTCAATGTGGAAAAGTACTCGCTTGCCCTTTGTATAGACATTAAAGGCGTTGATCTGCGTTGTAAAATTGTTAATAGTAACATTTTATAGTCGTAAATGACTTCAGAATGAGATTTTTTTATAGAAATTTTGATTCATAAACTTGCTTAAAATTTTGATTAAAAATATTCGGAATAAAGTAAAATGAAACTATAGTCGAATTGGATATAAGAAAATTTCGTTTAAGCGAGAAAATCGTCACGTTTAAATGAATTCAGCATTTTGAAAATTACTCTTTGAACCGAAAACGGAAATTATGATACATACTCAAAACAAAATAGATGTATGTATTTCGATTTTGAATTAAGATTTATTTTATGAACTTGGGTTTTTTGGGTTACATATAATACGATTGAAATGGTGTTTCGGCAGCGGTAAATATATATATATATATATATATATATATATATATATATATATATATATATATATATATATATATATATATATATATATATATATATATATATATATATATATATTTACCGCTGCCGAAACACCATTTCATTCGTATTATATGTATATATACGTATATATATATATACATATATATATATATATATATATATATATATATATATATATATATATATATATATATATATATATACATATATATATATACATATATATATATATATATATATATATATATATATATATATATATATATATATATACATATATATATATACATATATATATATATATATATATATATATATATATATATATATATATATATATATATATACATATATATATATACATATATATATATATATATATATATATATATATATATATATATATATATGTATGTATATATATATATATATATATATATATATATATATATATATATATATATATATATATATACATATATATACATATATATATATATATATATATATATATATATATATATATATATATACATATATATATATATATATATATATATATATATATATATATATATACATATATATATATATATATATATATATATATATATATATATATATATATATATATATATATATACATATATATATATATATATATATATATATATATATATACATATATATATATATATATATATATATATATATATATATATATATATATATATATATATATATATATATATATATATATATATATATATATATATATATATATATATATATATATTCTCTCAGGCGATGTTTGTTTTCGCGTAATGTTACACTTACACAATACGTTTCGTTACAGAGGGGTTTCGTTTAAGTGAATTTTCTTGTAAACGAAGTTATAGCTGCTCTTGAATTAATCAGAATCAAAAGTTACGAATTTTTGTTTTCTTATAAGCGATTTTTTTAACAGAACTCGTTTATCCGAATTCGGCTGTAAATAAAAGATATTTGATTTTTGTTCGCAAAATATTTCGTATAACTCATTTCCTTATTTTAAACGTTAAGATTTTTGTTCATATTCTTTATATGAAAGTTTTTGTTTTTTATTTTACATATGTGTTTAATTTGTTAATTATATAACTATTAATTTGCAACTTATTCCATGAATGGATTATAATAATATGTAATATCAATGATCAAATTTTTATATTATCTGCATATATATTTTCTAATGTTGCAGTGAAGAACTAGTCATATATGAATTTACTTAAAGGATAATTATTTTCAAAATCATCACTCACATATTTTCCCTTCAACTTCGTAACACTTTTTGTAAGAAATGGGAATATAAATAAAATTTTGCTCTTATTAAAAATATATAATTTTTTAAATTTATAAAATTGTTATAAAAGCACATTAAAAAAATTATATATATTTTTTTTAATTTGATTTCAATTCTATGATTAAAAAAAGATGAATATATAAGTATGTCTTAAGTCAAATAATAAATTGGACACATTTCGTTTTCGTAAAAGAATTTAAGAATGAAATGTTAAGGTTATGCAATACATATTCATTCAAATGAAAAGTTTTCTAATTTTGGTATTTGCAAGAGCCTTTTCACACGACAATTTTGAACGGTATAGCATTTTCAACGTTCCTTATGGTCTTTTGTTTTTATTAGAGACCTTATTCGTTTCAGTAAACATCTCGTCCAGGCTACTCGTATGAAAAATTTAATTTAATTTTAATTTTGTTTTATAAAACTCAAACTACAATCGCAATATTCCATTAATATTTAACTTAATTATTAAAAGCTAAATGGCCGTGTAAAAATCATCATAAACAACTAAACGGTTTTTGTAGTGAATGAAAAGTTATGAAAACAAATTTCTATATAAAATTACAAGCGTTTGTTGGGTCATTGATGAAAATGCAGGCTTTCAGCCTTGTTATGAAAAATTGCTTTTATATGTTTTCAAACAGTTCATTTATGAAAAAGAACAGCAAAAATGCTAAAAGTTTGAACATGAACTAAGTTACAAAGGTTATAACAGGTCATTTTCAAAGCAAAAGGGATTTGATAGACGTATTAAAATTACTTATACATATGTTTTTAATATTTTAGCATAAATTATTCGTACTTTAACAAACTTTATTTACAATATATTCATTCATAGTTCATATTATTACCTTTATTTGCAAAGGAGCTAATAAATAGCCTTTTTACACTTGAGTACAACTTAGTTGAATACATGGAATATTATAAATATGTTTGCATTAGCAACATCTAACGTCATTTTACAAATAGTTTTTCATATATACAGTCATTATATTGAATAAAATAAATCAAGTTCATATATTTATTTTTCTCATAATAAAAATGACATTTGATTTAAAAATAAAAAAATTCCATATCGAATGTTATTTTTATAGTTATGATACTAAAATTATCTAAAGATGTTGACTGAAGCAAAATGAGATGGGAACATGTTTTAAAGATTTAGAAAGATGTTGATTTTTAGTTGGTCAGTGTAAAAAGGCTATTAGGCGACATTTTTCAAAAAATCATTTTTGATGCTGTAACAATAATTAATAAAAAAAAAATATATTAATCAGAGAAGAAAAAAATATATATTTCGTCTTTATTCGTTCTTTAGCAATAAATTTTGCAGATAATACACTAATGGTTGATCTAATATCCTCCCAATCAGTATTTAGAGATTCCTTTAGGTTATTTCTCTTTGAGATGTTGCGTTTTTTCACAAAAATTAAGCACAAATTTTTAATAACATTAAGGTCTGAGAACTGTGGTAGCATTGTCATCAAATGTGGTCTGTTATATATTACCACAAGATTGCACAATACTCTAGGGGAATTCACACCGAGTCTGTTAATCCGGTAATTTGTTAGTTGGTAATTTGTTAAAACACTTTACTGTGAACAGACTTTTTGTTCTATCTCAGTAGTGCGGTAACTTTTGCTACAAAACAGATGATTTAAATTTATTAAAAAGCAAAAAAGCCTCGAGAAAGTGCAAAAACAAAAATAGTAAAAAATTTAATTGAAAATTCTTTGTTACCGAGTAACAAGAAAATTACCAAGCTTGCCAGACTGGTACTTTGTTACTCGGCAGTTCGATAATTTGTTAATTTTACAAAAACAAAATACACGTAAAAAACTATCGAATAACGACTAACGAATTAACAAGGCCGGTGTGAATAACCCTTCTATTTTTGTTTCGGATCGTTATTTTGGTAATACTGATAAACCATTCGTGTGCTTTCGCTACACTTAAGTCTATGATAGTCTATGTTGGAACTGAAATCCTTGGATTGGCCTTTTTTTTCTTCAAAATATCGTGTTCATCATGTTCGTTTAAAACTTTATTTTATGTTTTTCCGTCTTTATTGCCCAATCAATGTTAATGAACGTCGCGCTTGATGGATCCTTTTTACTATAGAATCATTTTTCACTGGGTGTGAACGCTTTTCAAGTGATTAATGACCAATTCCTGTTTTTCCAATATGCTTAAAATTAAAAGCCATGTATTTATAATAGAAAAAAGAAACAAATTGCAAAAAAAAAACCTTTTGAACATTGCGAAAATTTGACTGCTTTAAGATGAAAAATGGAATATTTTTGGTTTTCTTAAGCTTTAAATATTAGTATTTTGACCACATCTACTACATTAACAAGATCTGCAAGACTACTATACTACCAAGAATGATTTCCGCTTATGTTATTGATATTTTTCTTCGTACAAATGTCATTAAGCGTGATTTAATTTCATATTTGAACAACTGGTTTTACATATAATGAATGTAAGGATCTTATTGCGTAAATATAATTAAAAAAGTTATTACGTGTAATAATAAAAAAGCAATTGTATTACATCAGTATATTTAGAATATCAAAATTTATGTGGCTATACAACTTAGGAACCAAAATAACTACTCGCTTTGCTTTGCATGAAAACTTTTTTCGCAAAACTTTCCGAATATCTCCGAAACTAAAAAAACAAAAGAAAATGTAAAAATTATGTGAGAGTGAGTTGTGGATATAATTTCATTATAAAATTTGTGGACATTGGAACAACTTTTCTCGAGATGTGAGGAGTTGTTTGGAGCAACTTTTTCATATCATACATAACGGTATATCTTGAGAATTAGTCAATTAAAAATATCTTCTAGACACTGAACTTTATTCAGTTATGAATTCAAATTGTTTGAAGTATATCATGACAAAGAACTAGTGTTCGATCGTGTTATAAAGTATAGAACTAAGGTCATAAAATTAAATTAAAAAAAAATTATACGTCACACGTACGATGCTGGATGAAAAATCAAATATGTGTAATATTTGGCATGCTTGATGCGTGTATTATATTCATTCATCAAACACATAAGTATATATTTTTAAGAATGCCTTCGCAAGCTGGTGGCTAGGTATTAGATTAGTAGTGATAGGTTCTGAGCTTCGATTCCTGTAGTAGACTGTGGGTGTTTCTGTCTTCTGAGTTCTTTACTTTTCTGTTTCCACGTTTAAGTTAAAAAAGATACCAATACATATTGTATATGTTGAAACAATAATATATTAATGAATTTATACAAATTTGATAAAAAAAAACGAACTTTAAATTGGAATAATTATAAATAATATAAAAGGTCGAATAATATACATAAAATATTATTTATTTATTATGTTTTTAGCTATAATGGCTACAAGCGTTTCGATCACTATTGACATCTTTACCATACAAAATCCAACTTACATTGAATGATTGGCGAGTCATCCAGCACGTTTATGTTAGAAAATCCAGCCAACACGTGCACAAGATTGAAGTTAAGAATTTTGATAGTGTATTGTGTGCTTAACATTGAAAAAAGTGGAGTTTAAATTTTTTCATACAATTCTTAACCGCAGTAATACACATGGTCAAAATGTTCGGCATTCAATTCGTGTACGCCTCAGCATGGCAAAAATCAAACTTTTTTAATTTCCATCCAGCGTCGTCGGTGTCACACATACAAACAAATTTTCACTAATACCACCATAATGATTGATATTTTGATAATATGTATAGCCTCTTAGGTGTTTTATGTATTGAACAAATCGCTTGGATTCGCCAAAGTACATACATCATATGAATATACATACATAACTTCTCTATTTGACTTTCGCAGTCAATAAAAATTATTTAATAGATTTAAATCAACAACCAATCCTCGTAGATCATACCAGTATAAATCACAATTTCGCAATTTCGTGTTAATTTTAATAATACAATAAGCTTATACAGTATTCTCTTTTAGGTTTTCTGTCTTTCTATTTTACCACAATTTAATTAATTTTATTTGACGGCAATGTTTTTGAAAATATTTATATGTATTTTAGTAACAGTTGCATGTCGTTTGTTTCTGTAGGCCCTTTCCTTTGATTAATCTAGTTTCCATTTATTATTTATAATTTATTTTATTTATAACGAATGCTGTCATTTTCGCAAACGAGCGAAAGAAAACTGCAATCAAATTTACATACATACAGTATACACGTACATACTTATATGTATGTACGAGTATTAATGTACAAATTTGAAATTCATCTCGTGTATGAATTTTCGTTTTATTTGTGTTTCGTTTGCATGTAGGAAAAACTGAAGATAATTTTCTACATAAATTAAATGAAAATATAATAAATTTCTTTGTTTTCATATATTTTTGATTTGCAAAATGTAGCAAGCAAACATTTTGAACATGACATTGATTTACCCAGCACTAAATTTTTCTTTAAAATTTATTTTTATTTATATAATAAACTTATTTTGATTTTATTTTAATATTATGTTTTTCTGTTTCATTTATAGCTTAGTCCATTGTCCTCTAAAGCGGCTTTAAATAACTCAAAACTTTTATCATCGTCTTCTGTCTCAAATACACAACAACAAAATTCATCAAAAATAACGGCTGCAGGTTCAGCTACTTCGTCAGTATTTGAAAATAATTCTTCGCCACATAAACTTTCTACAGATACAGAATTGAAAACCGGTCAAACATTTGATTTTCACAAACAGCAACATGCGATAAAAGGTCAATTGAATAATTCTGGTTTTAATAAGTTTGCGGGTAAGTTGGTATAACTTGTTTCAAATTATGACTCTTTTTAAATATTTTATTTATCCTATTGAAGGTTTAACCGAATTTGATGAAACTAAAATACCAGAATTACCGGGTGATTTAAATCCCAATATTGAAGGTAAGAAGATTTTGTAAAACTCAATCTCTTTATATTATGTTACATTAAAAAATTGTTATGTTGTCTGTATGGTTGAAAATTCTTGAATAATTAGTTGGGAGAATACATTGATTATTTCGCAAAATAATGCTAAAAGAAATTTTTATATTTTTTGTCTCATAAATGCGATCACTGTCAAGGGTGACTAATTGCATAAAAGTTGTAGGAAAAATAAAAAAAGACTCATATCGAATATACATTAGGGTCATATATATTTCTCATATTTTCAAACGTGTTGGTTGAAATCTACTGATTATTTGGTACTAGTGCAACTAAATTCAAGTATAGACACTAATATATATGTATATATATATATATATATATATATATATATATATATACATATATATATATATATATATATATATATATATATATATATATATATCTACAAATTATTTTTCTTCAAAAAGTGCTCTATTAAAAGCCTTAGAATCAATATAAAAGAAAGAGTTTTATTAAGCTTTAAAATATATTTTATTACAAAATTTACAACAAACATTTATTTGAGTGTTGTAGATAATGACAATATCTAAAAAAAGCTTTTACAAAATTTCGCAAACAACTAGTCGCTCCCTTATTTTCAACATAGCGTTAAAATAGCCCTCTCTGTCCTTAAAATTCAAAGTTAAGTTAAGGATCACAGTTATAACAAAAACAAAAACTTTCATCCTATATTCATTCATTCATTTTTATTTTCTATCATCATACGATACAAATATTTTAGAATATTTAATATATGTATATGCAAATTTTGAGATATTACTAAGTAGTATTGCACCAAGTATTAAACTATTATGAAGAAATGAGAGAACATTGGATCTATAATTAGGATTTAAGGAGAAAAAGACAGCTAAAAACCTTATATCTACGTATAATATGTTAACTTTCATCCTATATAAAATGTAAAAACAAATATTGTTACAAGCACAAATGGTGGTAATGATAATTTAGCTATGATATTATATTTGAACCATACAGGTAGCCACGGGTACTAATTGAAATTTTATACCGATAGAAATATCGCTACCAGATATACGAGTACTTATGTTTCGGTCGAGGAACCAATCGAGTTCATGGACCAGGTTCAAATTTCATATTTCCTATGACTAAACAAGACGTATTTCGATATGTACTGGGTATGAATAGATTTCAGGTACGTTCCTAAATGCAGTACTAGGCTGCAATAGAAAATCAAACTAATTCCGGTCTGCCGATACAAATTAAATAATGATCTTCTTATAAATATGCCGTATTTAATATATTTTTGAACATCATCTTCTTCACGATTGCAGTCAAGAGCATATTAATTTAGTGTTGCAGCGCAGTACTTTATTTATGAACGCGCCTTCATAAAGAGTGTTTCTAATACTTGATGCCGTTGTAAAAATTTGAAATTATTTCTGTGTTCTTATTTTCTAATATGTTACATATTTACAGTTCTGGGTGGCAAAAATTATATAAACGGATATTTTCTATCGTTGCATGTATGCACCAACCGTAGTAAAAATGTAGAATTTGTTTTCATTTGTTCACAAACATTTTATATATATTTTATTATACAGTGGCCCACTTTTGAATTAATTTTTTTTTTTATCCTTGAAATTTCTTTTTTATATTTTTTTAAATTCACTATTTGAAATATTCTTCAAAATAATTATTTAATAAACTCATTATTTATTGTTGGTTTAGCTGAGTATATTCGTGCATTTCATGAGAAATCATAAAGTACTCATTAACCGAATCATGTTTCAATTGTTTTCTAATAAATGCTAATAACTTCTTCCTTATAGAACAATATAATCTAACGTTTGAGGAATGTTTTATACCAACTTTAAAGACTCAACAGACTACAACAGGTAAATAAAATAATATTTTAATTGAATATTATCACGATTATGCTCTCCTAATATATATTAGTTCGCGATGATATCAAAGTCGATAAGTCTAATCTCTTATTGCCTAATGAATCAGATGTCACTTCATCCGACAATGAAACTTTTATTGACTGCGAGGACGAAAAGGACCCCTTAGCCTCTACTTATACTGAAGCGGCCTCTTTGGATGTAACGGAATTGGAATCCTTTCAAAGTGCTGCTAACAAAAGCTTAAACTCAAACTTTAATAACACCATGGAGAATATAGCTGGTATAACCACGGAAGCTGAGAGCCAACCTTTAGGAATTATAAACCAAATTGAAATTATTGAACAACGTCAAAATGAGCATGTACAACCACAGGTTGAACCCATGGATGAGGATGAACCGATGGATATAGACATGGATGCTACACTGGAAATGGTACACGACTCGGCAAATAACATACAACATATTGAAAAAGTGTTGCAACATGCTGAAAATGTTCTTCAACATTTAGAAGATAAAAAGGCTCTAGAATTGGCAAATACCGAAAATATAAGCGATTTGTCAAAACAACAAACAAAGTCATCTGAAATTTCTTTTGGGGAAAATATACAAGTAGAAAGTTCCAACAATAACAATCAACAAGAGGAAGTACATCAGTCTAAAGGTGAGTTATCTAAAAATATAAGTATGGAATTGCCGGTCAATAAAGCTGAAACTAAAAATTCCGAACTAATAGAAAACTTTAGTAAAGATGTTTCTCAGGATGAAAATGATTCATTCAAACAATCAAAGATCGAGTCCAGTAATAATTTAAATTCATCGAGAGATGCCTTTAATTCTTCGATTAAGTCCGCTTCTGATAGCAAATCTGAAAAAAAGCTAAATTGTACTTTAGGTTCGCAAAAAATCTCACCAGCACCAAATTCACCTTCCTTTCCTATAAAAACTGCACGGTCTGATGGCTTTCCACGTTCTCCAAAAGCAAAAGCGAAATCTCCATTCTTGGAGAAATCCGATTATATAAAAAATAATTATAAGGAAATTGTAGAGGAGAAACCACTTAATAATGCAAATGGAGTCTGTGAACAATTTTCTCCTAACTCAGTGACAAATAATTTAAATGGCAATTTAGAAGAACCTGCACTACCTGCAGAAGAAAATAACAAACATCAAACTTTTGGTACAGATACTTTAATAGTAGAAACTAGTAAGGAGCAGCAAGCCAAAATTTCTAATGAAGATAAAATGGGCAGTGAAAATCGTCGCACTTTTCTTGTTAAAATGAGTGAAAATGCTACACCAATTATGCAATTTCCTTCTATAGATAAACCAGAAAATAGCCGCAGAACTTTTGTGTTAAATACCTCGGAAAGTATACCAAATGAAACCATTTCGACAAATACTGAAACCGATATGAATTCAAGACGAACTTTCAATATGCTTGCAGAAGAATTTACTCCAAAATTATATGATAATATTGTCATAAATACAAGCTTCGCACCTATGGAAGTTGATGATCAAATGTCGCTAAGCAGTACATTGCCAACAGATGAGGAGCAAAAATCGCAATCTCCTTTGCCAGTCGTTCAGCAAAATTCGCAATCTCCACCACTTCCATCCGTACAAAAAGGATTACAATCTTCTTTGCCAGTCGTTGACCGAAAGTCAGAGTCTCCATCCCATTCAATCATGAAACAAGGATCAGAACTTCAATTGCCAAATATAGAAACAAATGCAGAAGGTTCATTGCAACGATCCCAATCTCATCTACCAACCGCGCAACCAAGATCCCAATCCCCTCCTTTACCAACTATACAAGCAGCGTCACAACCACCACCTCTAACAACAATGCCATCTCAATCACCTATTCTAACTAACCAAACTGGAACCCAATCTTCGCCACCACGAATCACCACACACAGCAAATCTGAAACTCCACCAACTCGCCCAGAACTCGACTCGCCTGAGGTAATTATCATCAAAGAAGAGATAATTTCGCCGCTAGCAAACAATACATCAATTGCTTCACAACCTTTGCCTACATTCATAAAAAAAAGACCATCCATACGTGATGCTCGAGTCCATGATTCTGCTGATATCCTCTCAGCCAAAGAGCAATCAAATACAAAAGCAAAAGATGAAAAGGATATTTTCGTTGAGAAACATTCACCATCCCCAATCGAAGATATATATACTGCTGTCACGGCGACGTCAACTACTTTATCGAATTCGTCAGGACTTTCTGAATATGATGATCAAACTTCTATTTCGTGCCGATCAATGATTACTAATGGGGAAAAAGAAACAAAACCACTACAAATTGATGATGATTTCAGTGGAAATAATCGTAAGTAAAAAAATTCCTTTCCATATCAAATATTTGCAAAAACAAACTAACTGCATACTTCTAACAAAATACAGGTACTCCTATAGCTATTAAGCAAAGTGTTTCTAAAAGTCGACATTATATAGTACATGTAACCACACATAACCATTTATTTCCTTTTCATCTTTCGCTATAATAATAACGTATTAACATTTGCTGGTGAATTTTGTTAAATGCAAATACACATTCTAACATATCCAAACACAGGCGACCAAAATTTCATGGACAGCTTGTGTTGATATTTAATATCTTAGTTAAAATTGATTTAGAAATGTATTTTCAAAAGATTCTAGATTGTTCCTTTCTGGAATACACATATTTCTTACAAATGTGTAAGTTGTAAAGGGGTTTTGAGCATAACAAATGTCAAAAATGCATCCAAATATACTTGCTGTGGTATACCACACAGGGTAGGTGCTTCCCTCAAGAAATTCCAATCGACCTATATTTTATGTGGTTAAATTCCACAAAAACCTTTTATAAAAAACAAATTTATTTTATTTATTTTAGTTATGCAGTTTTTCGAGATAAACTGTTAACAGGTGAAAGAGGAACGAAAACATAAGTCTCACCATATTTAAGAAATAGTTTCGATGACGCGAAAACTGTTCCCTAGTTCAAACAGCAGTAGCCTTAATAGCAGTATTGCTTTTGTTTGCGTTTTATATAAACTGTTCTTCAAAGCGCACTTTTTTCATTAGCAGGGTGGTTTTGTGGGCTTATTTCGTTTTTTTTTTTTCTTTTTTTGTTGTGTTATTTCGTTTTTATTTTTTGGGCTTTTTTTCAATGAAATAACACAAAAATTTAGAATGAAATAACACCTTATGTAATTTTTCGATTAAAGTAAAAAATAATTGTCTTCGCTATTCCAAGCATTTCTGCAAAGACGGACTTCGACATATCCTGGTTGTTACAAAATTTTAATTGTATGTACTTATATGAGAGGCCTATTTTATTGAAAAATTTATGGATTTATTGCATATATAATAAATTCTTAATAATGGGGTGTTGTTTAATCTTTGTTTGGAATGTTTTTTTTTCATTTCGTTTTGGATTTATTTCATAACTAGCGGACCAGGCGAACTTCGCCTCGCCCCAATTTTAAGCCTTCAGACAAACTTTCTATTTTTCATTTGAAAAGCCATTAAGGAATAATTTCAAACAAAATTTCATACAAAAATTTGATTTTCGATTTTTCTAATTTTCCGACTTTTCCGGAGGGATTTTCCAAAAATTTTCTTCCATAAAAACCTTCTCCTCGAAAATACGAACAACTGACAAAAAATTTACAGAAATCGGCCAAGCCGTTCTCATTTTATGAATTATTGGATTTTACCACGCCCCTCCGCCCACAGACCGAAAAGTAAAAATCGGACTTCACAGTGTCACCCGCCCAAGTATTCTGAAGGTTCCCTGAAAATTTCGTCAAAATCGGCCCAGCTGTTTTGGAGCCATTACGTTACATACATACATACATACATACATACATACATACACACATCCTATTTTATATATATAGATATAGATAAATATTACGACGTTATTTCATATGAAATAATGTTAATTTATTTGGACTTTTTTTAAAGTTATTTTATGGGGTGTTATGTTATGCCGCATTATATACATTATGTGTGTACATTCTACAGTTATAAGTATGTAATTAATTGATTTTAAACACAATGCAGTGTTTGACGATTGATTGAATAGACAAATGATTATTGTTGCAACTGTTGTTTTCTCTTTTGTGCTCCTGTTCACTATAAAGTGTAATGACCTTCTTAAACTTCCTTTGTAACAACAACAGTAAATGAACCTTCCTGCTCTATTTTATTTTTAATTTTCCCAGATTATGGTATCAAACAATCTAAAGACCATTTAAATCCTTTTCATGTAGTTTTATATTCTTTGTGTACTTTGTTTTTTAGCAAGAATTTTTTATACATTTTTCATTTCTTCATTTTTTATGTACTTATGTGCTTGTACATATGTATGTATGTTGGTGTTCATTTAGTCGAAAGTCGAGTAAATGCAGTCAAGGAATGCATGCTGCTAGGATACATTTCGTATAACTAGAATTATAATAATAGCATTTTAGACTTATAACAAATATTTGTAACCTATTCAAAACTCTTTGGTAAACAATGGAAAAAAATTGCAGTTTTCTAATAGTAATCTCAATTTGACATAATTTTTCCAAGTGCGTTGGTTAAAATTTTAGTTAATCTGGCTCAGTTCGTGTTCCGAATTTGGCTATTCTTATTAATAACATTATCAAACTGTTTTTTTTATTAAGAAAGAAGTAAGGAGAAGCCAATTATTACATTAGCAGAACAAAATAGTATTGTTTTCGATGGTCGCCATACCATCATCATCAGCGTTCAAGTGTCTCTATCGCTTTTTACTTGTGTGGCAGTATTGAGAAATATTAACCAGAATTATAAAATTCAGAACGAGAAGGTTAAGCCGTACTTACTGAAATATAAAAACTATATAGAAAACTCTATCGCTTAGATGTTTCACTACAATTAAAAGAAAAATTAATAAATTAAAGCGAATCATGCGTCTGCTCAATTTTTATCGTTATCTTTTACTTAAAATAGGTTAGGAACAAACAAGTTGTCTAATATGGAAATATGTTATTTTAAATTTAAAAACAATTAATTATTTTTAAATAAGGAACAAATCGCAAACGCGATCAATACCATTACAATTTTCTATCTATTACGTTCTACAAAATACGGATCAATATCAAAGTTATATTATTACATATTTGCTGTTATATTGAGCACACTAATTCACAAGATACGGCTCAGTTCCAAAATTTTGTTATTAGCTTTGGGATACCTTTTGATTTTTAACTTTCTTTCATTTTTGGTATTAGCCATTGTAGCGGATATTGTAGAGATTCTAGGTTTTGCCTAATAAGTTTCGCAGACGGGCTTTTATAGTCATTCTCAGCGAAATAATAGAGTGTACGGAATCCTTTTTTGATCAAATCAGCAAAATAGCTTCTTAGCACATAAAAACGCGGAGGTCTAATGAAAACTCGATTTTCGCAAATCGACGTGAATTCAGTACTTTCCCATTTTATGAGAGATAGGAGCTAAAAAATTTTTAGTAAGTTCGTAAATGAGGTACTGTATGGCAACAGTAAAATAAAATGTTCTTAAGTACAATAGCGAAGCAGATGGAGTCCATAAAGATGGACACAATAGTGATATAATAAAATAGTATCATTTGATTTGTATTGGCATGTACATATTTATCTGTTGAAGCATTGCAATACGTTTACGAACGTACGTTATATGTTAATTTAAAACAGCAATCACGATTGTAGCACTTACTAAAAGTTTACACACTTCTGTAGCATTTCAAAATGTATGTAGATTTGTGTATCTTTTTGACACTGTTTGCATAGAGGAAAATAACGTGTTCTTTATATTACGTGACGTTATATCGTTTCTCATAAAAATGTAAATGCAACCCGTACAACAACATAAACAACAGCATATCCGCATGTATACACAGTTTTCATTCCTTAATTCAAGTTCAAATGTCGTTGATATTTGGAGTTCATTTTGTACGACACCAACGAAGGCGAAAATTTATTCTAAATAAAAAAATTAATACGACAATCATTCGTTTTTTTGCTGCTTTGCATTAAATTCCAACGTATGTTTATTGCTCCTTCTCAAGGTCTAGCAATTTAATGTAAATGGCAGTAAACAGATAGTTAGTTATAAGTATGTATGTGCCAGAAACTATCAAATGGAAACAATATGGGAATGTCAGCCAAGGTATTAAAATGGATTAGTAGCCACAAAAGCTGTTTACAATGTTATTTAGATGAAACTGTTTAATGTTTAATGTTAAATGATGTGCAAGCAATTTTAAATATGTTATTATAGGCTTAATACTGTTACAATACGTCACAAATTAATCCTTCCCTAGCGGGTCTAAAGCTAAATAAATAATAATGAAAATATGACATCTGAGTATTAGTAATTGTTTCTTTTTCAACTTCACATTCAATAGTAAAGGCAGAGAGCGACGTAGATAAGAAGTGTTTATGTGATAGAGGAAAGATACAAGTTCGAATTGTTTTTTTAACGTTAAGAAAAAACATCTTCCTATTTCGAAGGTGTATTGTGTAGGAATTATTTCAATATTTCTTTAAGACGGTTAATGTTGTTTTTGCTGAAAATAATTGCTTCAAGAAAAGTATTCTTTGCAGAGGTCCTTTTTGAACGAAATACACTCCCCAACGAAATGGAACTTTTTTTTTTAAATTGCTTAAATAGAAATAGCTGATTATTGTATATTTTCATCTACTGATTATGATCACTTTTTGAGATATATTGAAATTTCATAATCCATGATTTCAGAATTTGTTGTATTTTTTGCTAAATATTTCTTGAATCACAATCCCAAACATATAATAATTTGAATAATAAGTGTTTGAACAATTTATTATATGTTATGGGCTTAGCATTTCATTGCTGCTAACCAAATATTCAGTGAACGACTTTGAAAGCATTCAACCATACAATAAATAACTGGAAGCTCAACTTGTATATATAAGTATATACAGAGTGGAGCAAAAGTAATGTCATTGGCTGCCATTTTTTGTATTTGACATGATGTAGATCGAAGTATGTAGAGAATTAGTCGTCATCAAGCCATGGATACACACTTCAAGAATAAACTTTTTATGAACAAATTCTTGAAAAAGCTTCCATCGCTTGCTTTTGTTATTTTAAAGTGTTCTTTTCAAATAGCATCATGCAACACCAAAGTTATATAAAGGTGCTACTTAAAATGTTGTCCTTTTCAACAAATATTTGTGAATGCCATTTAATTGATTGTAATTTGCTAATGATCCTAACATTTTTATAATTAGAAGAAAATTAAACATTAGATAATGTCCTATAGTGAACAAGGAAAATTTAACTTTTAATTCCAACCTACACGGCAGAGCATAAAATAATATTAATTATCCTTAATAAAATCATAAAAATATTTTTAAGATTTAAAAAAAATATATATTTCCTCAATCTTTGTATGTATATAGAAGTGAATGGTTTTTTCTTTGTTTTTTTTATCATTCTTAAAGAATTATTTTTTCATTTCTCCGACTTATCAGGAAAAACAAGTCTGTACCTGTACGTTTATTCGTAAGCATGCAACACTGGGTCCTACGACCATTAAAATCGACCACTCACGAGCATGGCTCCATTGGATTACGATTTAGTGTTTAATTTTTTGCATTTATATCCTCATGGCAGCAATCTCCGACAGGCTTGGTCTATTGTTGAATAAATATGAAACACAAATACTACTGTTAATTGCATAGAAGTAGATAAGGTTGGAAATTTGACAGAGAAAAGTCATTCAGAAAAATAATAAATAGAATGGAAATAAAAAGACGGAAGCGTTGCGATCGCATTCGTAAAGTCCTGCCTTAGAACTATTTACATCCACCACTTTACTCTCGTCAAAATGGTGAATGGAATGACACTATTCATTCAAAAAGAGAGCTATCAGGTCCCCTAAAAAGCGTGCCGGACTTTAAGTAAGATTTTGGACTCTAAATGCTTCACAAGATTGAAAACTACTTCACCAGCTTGTCACAATTTACAGAAAATGACGACTAATGAACGTGCTAGAGTCGAAGAGCACTGCTTCAAGAATAGTGCTAGTGTACCATCCGTTCTAGGAGACTTATTTATGTTGCAATCCGCTAAAGCTCTTTCAACTGTGCGGTCCCAAAAGAATATTTTCGTTATATGTAGTTACAATTGCTCTTTTGAGCTCGGACAGTGGTTGATTGCTTTCTGACAAGCGAGAATTATTTGCAAATACCTCAGTCAAAAGATCTGTCAGTGAATATTTGATCATCCTTTAAAAGAGTCGGAATTGAAGAACTAGTATTATCCTTTACTTTTATCGAATTACCAAAAACTCTTGCAATTTACATACATAAGTAAGTAAAGATAAATATTAAAAAAAATCCAACTGGCGAATCGTAATGAATTGCAACCAGCCGCCTACATTCAGCACACTTCTCCCATTTCAAAATTATTAAACTTAGACACGCTTATTTTCTTATTGGAACTCCATTCTATCCATAGAAAATTGTTAAATTTAAAAGTTGATAAAAAAAACTAAATTTAAAGTAAGAGTAAAACATTGTCAGGAAACTGGAAAGCAAAATTGTTTTGTTAAGTCTAGATGGTCTACAAAAAAGGGGGTGTGCATCGTAAACAATGTGCACGAAAAGAAAACATACGTATGTTTTTGTGAAATGAAAGCAACAAAATAAAATTACAGACAAGGCACAGGAAGAGCAAATGGCAATTAAAAAAATGCTTAAAGTTTATATTTTGCAAACTTCAAAGTGAAAAAAAAAATAAAAAGTACTAAATATATTACAATCCGATTAAAGAAACGTGGCACAACAAACTACCATCCATCAAACAAATAGCGACTGACTAACTAACTGATATTGTTAATTTGTACCTCTATAGTTCTCAAAAATAACCACATATATCCATTATTTCGATTTTGATTTAATTTTTAACCGACTTCAAAATTGGCATGGGTTATTCTACATCAAAATTAACTTAATAGGGTCAGGGGAAAGGATACATCCCACAACAAATTAATGTCTAATTATTGTATGTCTACCTGACCGTATTATTTATATTGATGAAAGTTCGTATGGTTCACTCCCCATCCAATGCATACATTTCCAAAAAAGTGAATGGATAGGAGAAGGGGTAATACCTAATTATCATAGTTGTATCTGGCTGACTATAATAGTGATATTATTCAAAATTGATGTGCATGTAAAAAACCCAGTCTCCAGAAAAACTCACTGGATAGGACCACGGTAATGGTTACTTCCGATACAAAGCAATACATAATTATAGTAGGTATGGTTGACTATTATAGTGAAAGTGTTCAAAGATCATATGCACGCAGTCTCAAGAAAAACTAACTAGATAGGGCCAGGGGAAAGGGTTCCTCTGCATACAATGGACTGACTGAATAGGAAAGATATCTTTCATACAAATTAATACGTAATTATATATGTATCTGGCTTGCTGTAAAAGTAGAATTGAACACTCCTAATATTTCCTTTTTTTTATTTGGAAAATCGGACGGATAACTTGCCCGCCCTGAATATTGTTTATGACATAACTTATAAATATATAGATCGATTTTGAAAATGTTTTGAAAGTGTACGCTTGCATTTTGGTTCCATGGAAATTTAAGTGGAAATTGAAAGGACAACGTGGCCACCGAAAATATTGATTTTCGCATAACTTCGTCATTTAATTTAGAAGATATTTCAATTTTAGCTTAGAGTAATACATAAGTATATATTGGAAATGGACGATGTCAAATTTTAAACTCATCCATATTTGCATCCGATTTGTAATCTGTTCTATTGCCTCTTCGTTCTGAAGTCGGGTTTTTTGTGCGAATTATTGTATTTGTTGCCGGCAAAAAATTCTAATATTGACAGTCTATCGCTATTCTGCAAAACTCATTTAACGGTTTTAATAAATAAATCGTAGTAATAAATTGTCGGCAACGAGCACACAAATGCCATTTTTGCGGTCGACGTAAATTAGGTCGACAACAGTTTGCATGATGTATTATACACATATTCTATATACGCGGTTGTTCGCGAAAACCACAGAATCGTTTTGTTTTTTAAAGTTTTCTTTTGTGCTCCCTTTCTTTTTTATTTCGTTTAGAATATTAACATACAGATGTACATACATACATATGTACGTACATATGTATGTATAGAAGTGTACAATAATTGCATCGAAGGAATCATAATATTTGGCATGGTATCGATTACATGTAAGAATGATGGTAAATTCTATGGATTGAGGTTATTTTTGCTTATATAATTTGTTTTTCTATAAACATTGCATTTACGATAAATATACATACATATATACATACATACATATGCAAATAATCAAAGCATAAATTTGCCAAGCAAACATTTTTATTCCTTACTTCCTATATGAATTGATAGTAAATATTGTAAACTCCACTTCGTTTAAGAATGCGTTATAACTTCAACACATAATGATTGATTTTCCTTCTGTCAAAGCATTCACTGGACCATGTAAAGTAAAACTTTGTATACCTTTTACGTTTTGAGACACTTTCCTCTCGTTCCTTTTACTTTTTCTTGCAAACGAACAAACCAAATTCAGAGATTTTAGTAAATTAGTTTTTATAATTTTAAATCTTTTTTGCAAATATGTATATGAAAATTTATTTATGTAATCTTAAAAAATATCAATTTCTTTCGAGATTTCCCGAAGTTTTCTGTGTAACGATATTAAATAAGTTTTTAAATATATTTTGCTTATTGCTATTTTTCTTAGATTTATCATATATAAAAGTAGTTATATTTTCAGTTTTATTCGTCTTTATATTTCGGCAAATTTTTGATTGTTTTTACAATTTTAGAGTTTGCGAATTTCTGCTCTTTCAATTTCTCGAGTTTGAAACAATTTTTACAGTTGTATTGTTTTTATAACAAATTGTAATATTTTTTAGAAATTTTACAAATTTATGTAAGTTTCGCAAACTTTTTCGAAACTTAACACTTTATAAATTGCCCGAAAAGCATATAATCTTTTGCAGGCCCAATCTGTAACCTTCTCTTTGCTGGTTTTATCTACCAAGAGTTTTTGGTTTCAGTCAGAATATAATTATTTAGAATATATAACTTGAATTCTTATAAATTTGTTCACTGGGTTTTTAAAACATGTAATATGTGTATGAGAGAGTATGCCGGCCTTGCTTTGGTGTTGGTGGCCGCATTGCAGTATAGATATATTAGTTATTAAGGTATTTTACATGTGTTTGTATTTACTTACATACATATGTATATGGGTTAGAATGCATTTAAATTTTATTCTTGTTGTTGGTACTTTGTATGCAAATGTGTCTACGAGTAATCAGTAGTCTATGTCTGGCTATAGGCGGGCGTAGTTTGCCTGTATAGTATGTATATTGTTATTGCCTTTTATTAAACAAATAAAAGTTTATCATGATTTAATGCGAAAAGTTTTTAATTACAACGTTAATTGAGTTTTTTAAATTATGTACATATGTATATTAGCTTTAAGTATATGAACACATCGACCTCAAACTGTAATTGTTGGTTTTATTAACATAGTTCAACTTAATTTTTTGAACTCTTTTTTAGAAGTTTTATATTTGATGATTTTTATTGGTTTTTTTCTGTTAATTTTTCGGGGGGAAAATATTGAAAAATAAAAATTTTACATATCGAATTTAATGTTAAAGAAATGAGCATAATAAAAAGATAATACTGTTCATTTGGAATAAAACATGTTCAATTAGTTAATATTGTATGCAGTACAGCTAAAAAGCACTCAATGAATTTAATTTAATAATCAAGATTTGTTTTAAAAATATATGTATGTATGTATGTACATATGTATGTACTTACATACTTGTATTACCTACATACATACATATATGTATGTGTGCATGTTTGGGTGGTAAATATTGCATTTTTCAAATTAAGAAAATAAGTCCTAGCTTTCGGTCACATTAATTTAAAAGCAAATTTGAATGTTATAATTGATTTTCCACTTGAATTCTAGAACGTGAAAGATAAATATGTACATATGTATGTATGTATGTGATGGAAATCGATCTAAAACAGGATTCAGAAATTTTCAACCAATATATCTTCGAAATTTCCAAAATTTGTTAGAAATTTTTTCGGACTCATACAAGAACACCAAAAAAATATACTACTTACGATCACACATGAACATGTGCATCCTTTTTTAGGATACCATATAAGTACAAGGCTGAGACAAAAAAAATTTGTTATGCATTTATGAATGGGATAAATTAGCTTATTCTCTTCAGTGCTTTTTTACATTAATTTAGATGTGTGTTTTTATTTTATTTTTTGTAGTCTCTCGTTAATTGGAGCAGTTTTGCAAATTTTTCCCTTTTTATCTACGATATCTCATACGTATAATTATAATTTCTTCAATTTTGTATATCAAGGAAAAAACTAAATTTTTGCATACATATACATACATATTTATAAGTATATTAAAGAACAAAAAACAAAATGTCTAATCTCTGAAACATGTATGAAAAGAAGCAGCATAATTTAAAGAGCACATATTCATACACTTGATTGGGAGATGATAGAACATATCCCGCATGTAGCGGTTCAAAATTGGAAGAGTGCGGGCACATTGGTCGTTAAACCAAATCCACAGACAACTTTAAGAAGTTTGAAAATATTCAACCTCATATGTTTTTACCAAACAAATCAAATACAATGTTAGTATTCTCTATTGTATATGATTATTACAAAATACGATTATTACTCTTAATTGTTTAAACGCTTAGTTGGGAGAATATCCCAAATAATAAACTCAATATTAATTATCAAAAATATATAAATATGTTCCAGTTTTCGACACAACAAAAAGTACGCGTTGAAATCTATTGCAACAGAAAATAAACATTACTCTTCTCTGTTCGGAATTCCAAGTGAACTTAAGAAAATTTCACTTTCGAAGAAAAACCGCAAATAATTTCGGAAGAGATAATCTGGCAACTATGATATATCCGCTAATTTACAACTCTGATATTCTACATTAACAAGCTATTAACCACACATGTTACAACCATGTTCTTTGACAGTATTTTTGTGCTCTCATATTTTATAAATTCCAACATTGAAATACTCTACTTCTCTTACACTCTCTTACATGCTTTGAGAAACTTTTCTTATTGGACTTTAAACAAGTTTCCATATTGTTTTGCCTATTATTTTAACAGAGAGTTGTGCATGGGTGTGTTAGTGTTGACTATCAAAAATGTTTGTCAGCCAACAAAAAAGAATCCAATAGAGCGACCTTAGCCACGGTCTCCAATCTCGTCTAAACAACCACATGATAGTGTTCAAGTCATTTGTATTTTTTTTTTTTGTTAAATGCTTAAAGAGAATGTAAAGACAGCAAATGCGTTAGTAATAATTTGTTTAAAAGAGTGTGGTGATTGTTTGCTGATTATGCGCCCTCTTGCAACTCATTTACTCTCCCTTTTAGCCTTTTGATTTTTCAGAATATCTCTGAGTCATTTCTTGTTTTTTTTTCTATCCACCATTTGTTGTGATTAGAGCTGTCAAGTCCCAAATATATAAGCAGTCTTTTGGACTCCAGTTTATCATATATTTCAGTATTGTTTAGTTAGATTGTGGTCATCGTTACGTTCGTTACTTTGTTGTCGCCGTAGTCATCGCTGACGTCGTCGCGTCGTATATATTTTTTACTTCTATGAAAGAAAATACTAATTACAAATTTTTTAGTGTGAAAAATTTAAATTAAATGTAATTATTTAATATTATTAACAAAATATATGTTTTAATATGTTTTTCAAAATAAATTGTGAAAATATATGAATAATTAAGTGCAGGTGTTTTCTAAAAAAACCGATTTGTATATTTTTTTCTTATTGTCGACAACAAAGCTCGTCATTACTTTTTTTCAATCTTCGACGTCGTGACACTATAATCTAAACACACACACACCCTATATAGCTCCCCTCATATTATGTAGCTATCATCATTTCTTCTCTTGGCTCTACTTTTAGTTAGTTTTCTTTGTAGTGCAACTACTAATTCATACCACTCTACGTTTTATTTCCTCTCTTTTATTGTTGTTGTTTGTATAATTCTTCAATAAACCCCACTTGCGTATGTGTGTCTGTATAAAAAGAAGTGTGTTTCTCTAAGTTGTGACTTAGTGAAGTAACAAAAAATTATTGTGGGCGTCTGCATATATAAAAACATCTTACAAAAGGAAATTATATTTGTGTTCATTAATATTAAATTGTTAAAAAAAAATTAGCAAGTGTAAAGAAAAATTCTGTCCACAAATTTTAAAGTTTTTCAATATTACTAAATTGGTGTGTGAATATAAGTATGTATGTATGTAGTTTTAATTTCTTTTGTCATACTCTTTTTCTTTGTGGTCATCAACTCTTTGCCTTACTCTCTTAGTTAATACTTTTGTTTTGCTTGTGTAGACCTTTTTGGTTTGGTTGCAATGTAAATAAAAAAAAATATGAGAAAATTAAAACTTATTTTCTAATCTGAAAGTTTTTACATCTTTAGTTTTTCTGGTGATAATATGTTCTGGTTTAATCAATATCAAACAGAAAGAGTTTATACACATGAGTATTTATTTTGTTGTAAACATTGTATGCGCCATCTGTCATATCGATAAATACTCGTACATAAGTACGTATGTACGTTATCGGTTTCTATCGATATTTAAGATACATTTGTTAAAGCTGTTGACAATTCTTTAAAATCTCTCATCAAAGTGTAATTATTATTAATTATTATTATATTTATTATTTTTATCCATAAGTATAGTCATGAAATACTGTCGTATAAGTGCTTATGTAGTATGTACATACGTACATGTGTATGCATAGTTTCATCTAAAAAAGTTATTTTAGTTTTTTTAAGTATGTAATTCAAAAAATTTTAATGAAATAGAATATTCGAAACCAACGTTCATACAATTGGTAAGATTTAAGAACAAATAAGAGCGATTGCAGTGTTAAAATTATTACTTAAAATCCACCAAAACGGTTTACAGAAAGTGTAATGCAACTAATAATAATTTTCTAAAGATTAAATTTAGTTTCCACTCTCGTAAATGTATGAGAAAATTTTGGTTTGTAATCTTGCAGAGCTTATTTTTGCATTTCATCAGCTGTTTTTTGTTTACGTTCGTCAAAACAAAAAAAATATTCATATCAAAAATTAATGGTTGCCTCATCAAACAAATTTTAATATGTTTTATGATTTATTAAAAAAAATAGTACTTTGTTTTTAAAAGCATCGCATGTTTTGCCCAATTGCACAAATGGTAACTTAAGTAGTTTAATGGAAACTCTTTCAGGAATTGTTTGATTTGCGCGTTACAAACAGGGTTCGGAAAAGTTCAGTGTAAGCGCTAAAATATTTAACATATCGCATAAATGATTACAAATGATGTACATATGTACATATGTATGTATATAGGAGTTGAATTAGCTCCATGATTTTTAACTGATTTCTTAAAACGTAGAAGATTACATGTTGTATATTAGTGAATATAATTTTTTATGTACATCGATCTTTTATCTGTTGTGAAGCGATTTAAAAGTTATTTTTTATATAAAATAGTAACTCGAGAGGTGGTCATATTTTAACCAAAATATATAGTAAAAGGGGGAAGAGTAACTAGAAGAGTAATAGTTATAGTCCTAAAGTAGTGGTCGCTTTCAGACCGATATATGAAGTGGCGATGGGAGAATGGTACCTCCTATAACCATTACGCTATTCATAAAAAGTTTAAAATAAGAAGCTTGAATTTTTTTATCTATTTCTAATATTGACTAAAAAATTTGAAATAACTAAAATATTAATATATACATTACCTACAGCGATTTCTGGCAAAACAACTACATATTCTCATAGACACTTTTTCACTTATGATAAATGACACAAATCATTAATCATTAATTCTCATATATGAGCAATGCGGTGAAAAATAATGTGATATTTATTCACTTTTAATTAACAAGAAATCAATACTGTATTAATATAGTCATTCGTTAAGCTCTTATGCCACTTGTGTTTAAGATTCTGTATAGCCGCTGAAAGCTTTCTTACTAAATCATTCAGTTATTGAAATCTACCTATAAATGAAGAAGGGCATTTGAAACTGAATATATAAACTAAAAAAATAAAATAAAAACAAGTTTAAAATATATTACATTTAAAATCAATAGTTTCACTCACTATACTTCTATAGAGGATTGTAGCATTTCTTGGTTGCAACGATCTTATTTCCATACTTAGGATTCTGTTTTGTCTTCCTTCTCCCTTATATCCTTATTTAAAGTGTGCTTTTCCGTTGGAATATGTAATTTAAATATTGAGTGTGTGTGCATAAATTGTTGACCAAGTGGACATAATTTTTCTGTATCGGCTATATCGATTTCAAATATCATATTCCATTACAGAATGATGTTTATTAATTTTTAGTGTGTTTTATGATTACATACGAAAGGAAAACTAAATTTTACTACTATAGCCGGGGGAACATGCGCACGTTTTCGATGCCGAAGCACACGAGTCTGCCACTTGGACAGGTTTCGTTCAAACATAATTTACGTTTGTTGTGTTTTGAATCATTCAAATAACTCTACTGAAACGGGTCTTAGTGACAGCTGACAATATCGCTAACTTTCATGGCGAAAGTATAAAAATCGTTTATAGACTTTTAAAATGTCTTGCTTCAACAAATAATGAGGAAAACTTCTTCATCAATATTTCATAACGCAGAGAATTCTCGCCGAAAATCGAGTTGACGACATTACATTCAAGTGTACTTTAAAACTATTTTATTTACCAAATTGCGTTACGATGTATGCAAAAATAACCGCTTAATACTAAATAAAGGCATGAAATAAATTTGACGTCATTAGTTAAACGCAAATGAGTGTTAACATTTACATAAAACCGTTAAAACATACATGAAACAGATCAAAGAAATTGTATGTGTGTGAAGAAAGAAAACTCATTGTCATTTGTAAATTACAACAACCAATGAATGAATTATATTAAAGCAAATAATAACAATTAGAAACCAAATAAACTTAAAGTAATAGTGTAATGAACTTTCATCGCAAAAAACGCATTTAAACTTTTATGAAAATTCAAACAAACACTTAAGTAACTAAAAAATGCCTATAACAATAATGTAAAGCTTTTAAAAATAATAAACCAAAAACAAACGAATGATAGAATCCTTAAGAACTAAAATCGATTTTGTGCAAAAAAATAATAATAATAAATAAATAAGAAAGCAGGAATATAAGTTTGGATATAAAAATCTTAAATGTAAATTTCATAGAAGAAATACATGCCAACCTCAATAAAAAGAATTATATTTCAAATTTTGTCTAGTAGTGATGTGTGTCATGGAATATTCAAAACGGGTAAATGGAAAATATACGCCAAATGTAAATGTGTGATGGTGATAAAAACAGATTTACGTCTTTTTAAATATCTGCTATAAATAATAAAAATTTCTATCACATTGTCATTTACGGAAATACAGTGAACTCTCGAAAAAGTGAGCTAAATATATACATTAAAATATGAATAAAGATTGAAAGCAATCATTATTTATGTTTAATTCAAATATTGGGTTATCTTAAATTCAAAAACATCAAAATTCCTGTATAAAAGAGTTCATAATTATGTTATATCCTTAATAGCGAACACTGTACCCCTAAATTCGTCTATGAGATTCAATGAATTTAACGCAAATTTGTAAGTAAAACATACAATTTTGTTTTATATATGTAAATGAATAATATGAAAGATCTTCGAATTTTTCTTCTATCAAGACCTTTTAATATGAAAATCAACGTAGCCAGCAATATAATTTTATTAAAAATATTTATGCGGTTTAAATATGCAAAAAAAATTAAAATATGATTCTGAAAATTTAGAATTTCCATCTATAATTTAAATGACATCTATGTACATATTAATATATGCGACAAGTTAAATGAGAAAACTTTGCAAGGTCACGATGCTGGAATTAAAATTTATAAATCTAATCTTTTCAGATTTTTCGAAAAATTATTACAATCTGCTAAAATCTAAAAACCTCAAAATTACTGCAACGATGAGCTGAAAATAAAAAATACCATATACATATATTGTAAAAATGTTCGAGGTTCCGGTTTATAATCTCTAAGCTGCATTTTGCTTAATGAAAATGTAATTCTTGTTTTAAAAATTTAGGTGAAAAGTATTATGTATATTACAACAACAAAACTGGCATGTTAACTTTTTTGATTGTGGAAATCATATAAAGGGTGGTCCAACCAAAACGCGCGATGTTAATTGCAAATAAAACAAAAGGTCTTCAGATCTTAATGTTTTTTATTATGATAGAAGGATCTATGACAATTATGTGTGAAACAATAATATCGGCCAAATGCTCGCCACGGCTTCGCTGGCATCCCTCTATCCGATGGTCCATATTTTCAACGACTCTGAGACATAATTGAGGTTCAATGTCGTTTATGTTCTGAATTATCTCATCCTTTACCCTTTGAATTGTTCTTGGCTTATTGACGTACGCTTTTTCTTCTAAATATCCCCAACGAAAGAAGTGCAACGGTGTCGAATCTCATTATCGTGGCGATCAATTAACATCGCCACGAAGTGAGATAACACGGCCATTGTATTTCCCGCTCAAAAGAGCCATTCTTTCGTAGACTGTGTGGCAAGTGGCACCATTCTGTTGGAACCAGATATATATAGTCCAGGTCCATATCCTCAATTTCTGGTCATAACAAGTCCGTTATCATCTCGAACACCATTCACGGTAACTGCTTGACCGACCTCATTTTCGAAGAAGTACGGCCCGATGACGACGCCAGCCCATAAACCGCACCAAACAGTCACTCTTTCTGGATGCATGGGCTTTTCATCAATCACTCGTGTATTCCTAGTCGCTGACCAAAAGAATTACGAAGTGAACGAAATGCATTTTGATTCGATATATTTTGAAATGTCTGCTACGTGGTTAAAACTAAAGTATGCAAAAAAAGTGGTAAAAATATGCTCTAAAAATCTCGTAATAAATTTTAAAGCGTATACAGTTCTTAATGCATTTAATTGCATATATCGCTATTGATAAAATATATGCATGCACGAGTTCGTTGTTGAGCATTTATAAAATATGTCCAATAGATACATATTTAAATTTGGACTTAGATGTGCAATAGTTAAGAAATTAACAATATTTGTTTATATATGGCGTTTTGAATTGCTTGAACTCGCCAATGTAAGTATATATTTATATATGTATGTATGTACTTAGCTGATGAATGGGACGAGTATTTTTTATATAATTGGAGCCGTTGATGCGGTAAAATTGTATAAACAAGTGATACGTACATATGTACGAGGTCTGCTCAATAGAGAAGAGGAATTTTCATTTTTCTCAAAAAATATTTATTCATAAATTTTTATTTTGTTCCCTTTTTTTTATTTTGTGCCAGCGTTTGTTCAAATCTTCGAAGCATTCTTATATTCACTTTTTGGTATGGTCTTGAGCTCTCTGCACGATTCGTTTTTTATCTTCTCAATCGTCGCAAAACGCCGTCCTTTCATGGTTCTCTTTAATTTTGGGAACAGGAAAAAGTAGCTGGAGGCCATCATTTCACGCTTCATTTGCGAAAAAATTGTATTGAGTGAGCCAACCAACATATATATCATTTTGCATATCATTTTGACCTCCATATACGATCTCCGCAAAATATGTGACGGTATTTGTTATTAAAGCTTAGATACCAGATGGAATTCACGTATCGTTGGTTGTCATTGTTTATCTGAGTTCGCTAAAATTATCATACCCTTCAGTATTGAACTGGAGCTTTTTATACATAAATGTCTTTAAAATAATAACAAATATCTTTGACCCACTCCAAATTTTTTATGTATATTTTTAATGTATATTTTTAATGAGATGTAATATATGTCCAATCGAATAATATATTTAATCAGTTGCAACTACGATGATATTCAGATACATATGTATATCAAACGCTTTGTTTTCTCTGTGTACGTTTAAAGCTACAAAACCAACCAGTTGACAACATAGAAAGCTTCTGCTATCTAGGCAGTTCAGTGTCAACGGATGGCGGCACTGAAACAGACGTTAATAACAAGCTCAATAAAGAGAGAGCGGCATTCGGAAGACTACAACCAGTATAGAGAAACTCACAATTATCCAGACAAACCAAGATTAGAATATTCAATGCATGTGTAAAGTTTAGTCTGTTGTACGCAAGTGAAACCTGGTTAGTATCGAACACCATAACGCAAAATCTACAGGTATTCATCAACAAGTGCCTCAGAATCATATGCTTAATATTCTGGCCTAACATCAAAAACACGGATCTCTGGAACCTTACCAACGAGGAACCCGTACTAACACAAATAAAACGAAAGAAATATGACAGTATAACAAGGATGGCGCTAGGGTGGAATCCTCAATTATCAAAAGAAGCCATAGTCGGCCAAAGAATACATGGAGACGCACGATACTTCAAGAACTATGACAGTGCAGTCTTACATGGGAAGATGCGAAAACAATTGCAACAAATCGTGTAAGATGTAGATGCTTTGTGGAAGTCATATGCTCCCAAGAGGGGTAATGGAAAAATATGTATTTGTTGCAACGACGTTGTAACTCAAAAACAGTTTTAAATTAACAATTATGTGCTCTCAAGAAGTAAATAAAGGATATAAATACATATATATGTAAACAAATTTACGCAATATGAAGAACTTTTTTCTTAGTTATGACGTTTTCACAGAAAATGAGAGATGCAATAATGGTTTGCATTATTATTACAGCTGGATTTATTATTTCCATATTCAGTCGTCGCGTGCTCTCTGTCGTCCATGTAATAAAAATCAACATGACATAGAAAAATAACTATTATAAATACAAAATCATTACCTAAATGGCATATTATTTGTACGTGCCAAGAAATATTTTAAATATTAGTAGATTTTTTAAATTAGCAAACGATTTCATAATTTTCTACGGTTCAATTTTGATAAGAAGTGGCTAACAAAATTGCATTTGGCTGCTGATTTTAAAAATGTAAAAGGAAATTAGAATGATTAACTCCATCTTGGAATTTTTTCAAATCTTTACAACGTCGTGATCGCCAGATGCAGTATCGTGAACGACGACATTTACTGGGTACTTTGTCGATAGTATAGACTTTAGTAAAGTTTTCTATGTCATTTTGGCTAACACCCTAACAATAATATTCATAATTTTTAATTTTATATATTGATCATTTGATGATTCCGATCAAAAACATTCTCGATGTTACTGAATATTTCTTAGGAGTAGCATTCAATGGCGTGGTTCATATCTGCATATTACTAAAATAGGCCTTAAAGATAAATCAAGCTGAATTCGACCGATGGCATGCATTATGTTGGCTTTGCGGGCCGCTGTGGTTTGTGGGTTATATGTGTGATGACCATATCCTCAAATCGCTCGTTCAAAATGTCCAATGTGGCATAACCATCGTTTCACTTAGCGCTTTCCTGTTGCAACCACATGTCGTTGGTGTTTATATCCAATTCAGGCCAAAAGAAGTTGGTTACCATCGACCTATAGTGTAAGCCGTTGACGATGATAGCCTACTTAACGTCATTCTCAAAGAAATATTGACCGATGAAGCGGTCAGGCCAAAATCCACACGAAAGAATGACTTTCTCGAAATGCATTGTCCGATCTTGGAACTCGAGTGGGTTAGTATTGCCCAAAATTTGAACATTTGATAAAACAATTATATCATTTGCACGTCTACTTGAACGCTATGCCCGTCCACAGTGATTTGACAAAACAGACTGAATAAATGCCTGTTGAACCTATCGACCCTTTATTAAATGTGTTATCGGAAAAAGTTGGTTTAGTTTGCTTAGGATGACATATTCATAAAAATTTATTCTGCTTTTACGTAACGATTCTTCGTCCGGTGACAACTATCATTAACCTATTGTTAATCTTTTACAGGCCATACGAATTTATTGATGCTTGAACAAATCAATTGATAAAGAAGTACATATCCCAACTCCCCCTATAAATCTTATGTAAAATTAACCCTCTTGGTAACGATCTTAAATTTGTTAAGAAATATTTTCCTACTCGTACTTCTCAAAATTTTAATACGAAAATAGATTTTATTGCCTTTTATGTTGAAAAGTATCTAAATTAGATTTCTACTTGTAAATAAACGTTACGCATTGTCCATTGCAGTCTAACTATTCTTGTCGATTGTTTAAAGATAAACTTGGTTTTCACAACCGGTTTCCGTGTGAGGTTCTTATTAGTACATATGTGTGTAAAACTATATACTCGTATATATAAAGCTGGAAATAAGTATCGTTTTCGCTTTTGACTTTTGTATGAACATTTTAAAACACAATATTTTTAATTTTTTAGCCGATTTAAAAAAAGGAGCAGGTTATCAATTCGTGTGTATTTTTTTCTTCTTTATTTCTTTAATGTTTGTTTTTGTTTGAGAGAGTTTTTCGAAAATCTGATTGGAAATTTGCCCGTCCGAAATATTTACCACCGGATAACTTCTCCATTAATGGATCGATTTTCAAAACTATTATATTTTGTCCCATAGTTTTTTTTATTGAAAATCGGACGGGTATTTCGCTCCCTCCAATATATCGATTATCGCATCACTCTTCCAATGGGCCGATTTCGAAAATACATTCTTTCTTATTGTATGTCTATCAAACAGTTTCATAGAAATTTAAATGGAAATCGGACGGGCAAAGTGGCCGCCTGAAATATTACTCATACCATAACACCGCCACTTATGGATCGATTTTCTTGCCTGTGAGTAAAATATAAACTAGAAATAGATGATATCGGAATTTAAACTCACCTATAATTGCGATTGTTTTGTAATCTGATCGATTGGCCCATTATATTGAAGTCAGAATTATATTATTTCCAAACCTTTCTGAATATCTTCGAAATTAAAAGGCAAGCCGACAAACTAATAACGCAACTTGAATATTGCAATTTTAATCCAAGTCTTATCATTCAATGAAATCCGACGGGTATTTATGGCGCAAGCCGCTTGGTTTACATTATGTCTCAATAACCAGAGACGATATAAGAAAATAATTGTGACTGTATTATGATCTTGTTGATGTATTAAAATTAAAAATTCTATGCTACATAAAAAAACTTGAAGTCCAGTGTAATAATTTGACTAACAATATATTCAATGAAATAAAACTTATTTTTGGCGATTTCTGATTACAGTATGGCAATGGAGGATAGACAATTCTGACAAACCTGGATGTGACAAACAAATAAAGGAGAATAAATTGCACTGTTTTTTTTTTCATTCAACTTCTTCTCTCAAAACATGAAATAATGTGCGTATTCTCTCGCAATTAAACTTGGAAACAAACATAAGAAATGGATTTCAAACAATAAAACAGAATAGCGAGAAATATGTGCATATACATATTAACATAAAAAGAATATTCTAACATTTTTATACATACATACTTACATATGTATATAGGAATGTATTAATTACTATGAAGCAAATACTAACACGCATCCATTCCCTTTAGAAAAAATGGACACACTTGGGTTTAATCATGTAGAAAATATGTATTTTTTGGTTTTGAATTTTTGCAATTTCAAACCGGAAGGAAATTCAATACCAAATGAAATACATTGCAAAATATGTATGTACGTACATGCATACTATGTATGTATGTATGTATGTACAAAGATATACTCGAAAACACATTCCCGTACATTTCTGAAAATGCAATGCAGTCATTCATACGAGTATTTAATGGGGAGGCTTTTTGTTGTCTTTCTTTTTATCTTTGGGGTTTTCTTTTTATCACTTCTTTTTCATTGTTTTTTTTTTTTTTGTTTCTCCTTACTTTTGTTTTTGTCTACCAAATTTATTCACATTTTCGTATTATGTGACTCATTTTATAAATGTACGGTAGTACCCCTTTTTCTATGGGTGTTTGGATACGGAATGTGCTTAAGGGGATGGTTTACTTATAAATAACCAAGTTTAGAGGTGGCATAATGTTATTAAGCTAAAAATTCCGTGAAATTCTAAGTGATTTATGGGAAAAGATATCGTCTCCCCCTTCTTATAGCCCCAGGCTCCTGCTCGAAAATGAACTGTATTTCCGTAGTAAGCTTCATCAAATTTATAGAATCTCACTTGTAATTCTTCAGATATGTAGTAAATTATTAATAACTACCAGTTTTCTCTTCATGCTTTTGCTCGAATACACAATTCCATAGTAAAGCACATAAAATTTATAGGGTAGTTCTATTATAGTTTTCCAAATATATAATAATCAATATGTAATACTTTTCATATAGCCGTCTCCCCTTACATACAACCATGCTTTTACCCGAATACACGCGTAATTCCCTCGCTATTGCAGCACTCCAGATATAAAAGAATTAATGTGGGTATATGTCATGCCCATACTTTGTGGGATAACTATCTCCCTTCCTATCCCTAATTTTGTAGTTCCTGCTGCTTATTAGAATTTCTAGGTGCGTTTTTTTTTCGAAATACACTGATACCATTATGTACATATGTAACGTGAGTTGTTAACAAATTGAAATGTTTAAAAACTCTTAAGGTACTAAACCAATGTTAATAAAACACATTTATCTCCTCTTCTTTACCAGTAATGGCAACTATAGAATAAAAGGCATAAAAACTAGTTAAAATTGGTTAAACGACATTCTACTGGAGTATTAAACAAAAATAAAAGAAGTAAATGATATTTTATTTTTACATCATATTCTGAACTTTTTATAGTAAATAATAGGGACTTGGGTACACAAAAAAACTTTTTAAAATAATATGTGTACACTAACAAAAAAAATCATATGTAAAAAAAAATCATATCACCATCAACATCATTGTTGTTTTTGTCATTGGTGTCATTTGTACCTATAAGTTTTCATCACCTCTGAGGAATTTCATAATTGTAGCAATAACTACCGGATATTTTCAATCCAAACGTATAAAAATAATATACTTTCAAAATATGCATCACGAGTATAATAACTTATTGATAAAATCTAACTAACTCCATATAGTAGAGTTTGTTTTTTAACTTTAGACTTAATAAAGATTAATTTGGCGAAAATACTTTTCTGCGTCCCAATAAATACGTTTACTCTTTACTTTATCCTATTGAACTTCTTCAAGGACCTTTCATACATACATGACATGAATTTGTAAATAAACAAGAAAAAATTTTTCGAAACTAGGGTATTTGCGAGTTAAAATATGTAGGCAATGACGTGTGAATTGTAATTGTCCATCCATATCCTCATAAAATTGATCTATTATAAATTTTTATGTTTAACAAATATCATGCATACATATTAATTATACTAAATCTATATTGTGTGTGCTTTTCTTTCTTTTTCTTTTCGTTAAAATGTTTTACTCACAGTTATTTTGAATCCATCCGACTTTGATTATCTTCTAACAAAAGGCAATAACAATGCACCAGTGAATCGTAGTTCATTATTATTGAAATTTGATCCATTGCTTGGTGTACCAGTGCCAGTTAATCAAGGACAACAACAGCTACAACAATTACAAATACCAACTAATACTAATAATCCTTATTTAAGTCCAACAATTGAAGAAGAGGAAGACCACGATACTAATCGTTCATTTGTTATAGACATTAAGCCAGGAGCCAGTGCCAAACAAATAAAAGAAAGATCACAAGAACTTAAACAGCAATCACAGTCGGAAAAGCAAGTACAACAAATTAAACCGCAACTACCACAAGAAGCACAGAAAGTCAGTAAACAAATTCCTTAAATAAATATTTTTACAAATTTATTTATTCTTTATTGATTTTTTTTTTTTAGAAGAATGCCACTATGAGTGCCGATGTGATTAAGGATATGAGTTTAGATAACGACTGCAACAAAACTTTCGAAAATTCCAAGTATGATCCTTGTTGCAAGTGCATATAGTGCACTTTTAAATACATAAGTGTCGGCAATATGTAGTAGCATTAAGTTGGCCTTAACCTTGCAATATTGAAATTTTGTTTTTCTTTTTTTTATAGTTCCACACAATCGGATGATAAACAGATCAACTATAAAATGGATGAACTTGAAAAGAAAATCAAAAATGAGGTGTAAGTGAAATATATTGTTTGTTTATCTTTAATTGAATATTTTATTTATTTTTAAATACGCACAACATATTGTTTACTTGATTCACTGTTTCTCTGTTGGTTTAATATAAGTTGATAGTGACCAAGAATTTCTCTGCATGAAAATGCATATACATATGTACACAGTCGAATTTGAATAAACGAATCCTATTTAAAAGAAAAATCGCTTATAAGAAATCCAAAATTCTTAATTTTTGCTTTTGATTCGATTCAAATCAGTTGATTTCTCTTTAAAAAAGTCGGGTTTAACGTAAAACTGTTTAAATGAATCACTAGTCAATATACTTTTCATGTCATTTCTAATCATGGATCACATTATAAACAAAAAAATAAATTAACTTTATTCTGGAGTCTGATGATATTTGAACTTGCATCCCATATTATATGAAACAAACATCGCTTAAAAGGAAAAAATTATTTATTTTAAGTCATTTTAATCGTATTATATGTAACCTATAAAATCTGATTTTAATTCAAAGAGTAATTTATGAAGTGCTGAGCTCATCTAAACCAAACGTTTTTCTTTTATCCGCAGTATGTTTAATCGAAAATCGCGCTCAAACGAAAGAGAAATGCTGAAATTTTCCATTTTCTTATATACGAACTGGAATGTATATATTTATCTAATAAATTTTTCATCTATCATTTTCATTATTCATTAATTATTTCCTACGTTTTCTTAAAATATTTAAGTATATAGAATAGTGCTGGAATTTTTCCTGAATTTCACGTTCCATAAGAATTCCATGTAAAAAATTTTTACAGAAATTCAGATTGTTAAGAAGTCTTTCAGATTGGATAATATTACTTGGAAAAGTTTTAGTTTAGCTGGTAAAAAAAAAGTTGAAAAAGGAATATATACTTTTTCCCAGCTAAATCAGCCTGAAAGGCATTTAAAATTCATAAGCAATTTTCCGTTTGCTGGTACGCAATTCAAAAACAAAAGCAGACGGAATTTTTGCCATTTGTTGCCTATTACAGAGATGTCGAAACTGTTAGTGGAGATTATTTCCGTCAACTGAAATATCTAACTCATACACGACAAGTTTTCTTGCTCAAGTTTTAATTCAGCTGGGAGAAAGATAATTGAATACTTTCGCTATCTTTCTCTCAGCTTAATTAAAAATTGAGCAAGAAAACTTGACGTAAGTGAACCACGGAAAATAAAAATTAACACTTTAATATTTAAAGTTTATTTATTTAACGTATTTGTGTTTATTAAAATAAATTTCTCTGCAATTAAGTATAACATAATTTTTCTTTGTAGAAATAAATGCAAAACTCGAACACGTGAAATTTAGAAAGAACTAAGATTATCTCTGTTACAAAATTTTATAAAGAAATGTATTTCAATACAATTCACTTACTTCAATATATACTATACTTATATTTACAGCGCTAATATAAATTACAAAGAAAATCTTGACCAAACAACTCTCTACAATATCAATGTTGCCAAAAGGTAAAAAGCCACTAAACACTAAGTTCGTTCTTACTGCTTTTGCTCTAATAAAAAAACTCACTTTTATATATAATATATGATGATTCATACCACCGAATTTAAAGTTGGATTTTTTTACATTTGCAACCTGTTTATCCCTTTCAAAATGCTACAATTTAAAACCAAAAATACCGAACAATTAAAAAAAATCATATAAAGACTGTAATTAGATTACCTTGATCGTAAGCAATTGTTTATAAATTTGCTTTAAAAGTATTTTATTTACAGAAAAATATTTCTTACAAAACTCTAACTTTCACCAGAACTACATTATAATATATGCTGATGGGTCCTAGGATGTTAACATGGATGGTATCATTACAGAAAATTCCAATGTTTACCTCTGAAGTGGTTGGCATATGTGACACTCTTTACTTTACACTTCATTCCTTTAATTATCCTAAAATATAAATACCTTGGACACCTGTGTCTAAGTTCTATAATTGGTGAAAAATTCTCACATCAAAAAAAATTTAAAATGTAACTTTCAACTTTGTCACTATGCTTTCCATAAGATTATTCATAAAATATTTAAATCAAATCATTTAAAAGCAACCAAAAAATTAATGTTGTCTCATACTTGGCTCGCACTATTTATAGAATACAGGCTATAGTCTTATATCTGGTAATAAATTTGCGGATGCTTTCGCTAATGATGCCCTCTCATCTCCCATAATTTTGACAGAAAACTACTACATTAATGACATGATCAAATATAATAATAATACTCAGACATAGAAGATGGACCTGTCGTCCAAAACTTCAGTGTGATACAAAGATATTAGTTTTACAAAAATCAAAATAGGATTTATTTAAAAACAAATATATGTAGACTGTAGGTAATTCAAAAAACTTCGAATGAGGTATAACACATCATATTCTAACACATTGCAACAAATTTACTTCAAATTGAAATCAATTTTTAGGGTTGAGTTCTACCCGCTATCTGAAATATCATAATGTTCTTAAAAGCATATAATATTTAGAAAGACATGTACATTGACTCAAAATACATTAATATTTTCGCTTCTAAATCCTTCATGTAATCCCTTGTCTCTTGTAGACCCTTTGAAACAAATTTTAAAAATTTCTTCGTCTAATTAACAGATTTTAAAACTTATCATTCATTGAAATACTAATACTTTTAAGCAATTCCAGTGTATGTACGAAATTATAAGATAATTTTGAACTTATGGTACTGTGTGACATTTCGAACATATGCACATACATTCATATAATCAAAAATTTTAATTTGTCAAATTTTTTATTCGAGATATTCTCGAAAATTACTATTTACCATTATATTTCATTGACGCTAACGAAATCATCAGTACCCTTTAGCCAAATTATGTTTGAAAAGCATTCAAACTCGGATAAACCATGATATCACGAAACACTGGGATATTCGAGCTAGATTGCGAAACTTAATCATTGAAAATTGTTTGTTTATGGATAATAATAGGGAACAAATAATTATCTTGTCTCATTTAAATTTTTAATTACTATTTTTTTTTTTATTTTTTTTACTAAATAGTATGCCCCTATTGCGGTTCACAACTCAACTCAGTTTGGTCATGTAGAGTCAACCCAACTTATGCACAACCAAACTCATTTTAGTTATTGTGTATCGCAATAACTAAAGTGAGTGTGGTTGTGCATAAGTTGGGTTGACTCTCACACGACCAAACTGAGTTGAGTGGTGAACCGCAATAGGGGCAGTAATTTTAATTTCTATATTTTCCGAACCTGTTATACTTTTAATATCTGCTATTTATTTCTATATCCTTATGCGGATAACCAAAGGCTAGCAAAATATCGAAAATTAATTACTATTTAGTTAACAAAAAAATATATGTAAAGCTTAAAAGAAAAATTATGAAAATAATAGAGAAACAAAGCAGCCAATTTAATTGAATCCTGCCCAATGTGACAGCAAACAAACAACCTTCTCAGCTTATAAAAAGCATAAGAGTCTCCATTTATAACCGACATTTTGCCAAGCGAAACAGTGTTTGTTGCAACAGACTATATACATCATTATTTTATATATAAAAAAATAATTAAATCATTATCAGTGATCTTTAATTGCCCATATTCTTCTATTAAAAAATATTATTAAACAACAAGTTTCTTCGATTTGTTAAACACAATATATGTAAACACAATATACATGTAGCAATATATATACATTTTTTAATTTTTTAGTCTTAAAACAGAAGATATTGAAAAGAAACTTAAAGATGCCGAACAGAGGGAGGAGGCTTTGATCAAACGTATTACAGAAAAAGACAAATCAATAGCAAAAATGACGTGAGTTTTATAAAGAAACTTACGAAATAATAATTTAATAAAATTGAAATTTTGCTATTTATTTTAGCGGTGTTATCGAAGCCTATGAAAAAGCCATAGCTGAATTAATCGCTGATAAAGAGCAATTAACTCAACATTATGAAAAACAATTGGCTGAAGTAAAGGCCGATCGCGATTCAAATTACCATCATTTAACATCGCTGGAAACAACATTTTCCGATTTGCATGTGTAAGTAGAAATTTTTATTTAAAAAAATTATACGACAAATTTTCAATGCAATTTCTTTTTGTAGAAAATATGAAAAGAGCAAAGAAATGACCTGCCAATTAAAAGAAAGCGAAGAAGCTTTACAAGCGGAAAAGCGCAAGAATCTAGAAAACCTACATTTACAGGAGCAACGATATGATAAAATGAAAAATCATGCAATGCAGCAATTGGAAATGTAAGTACATATTTTTTGTATTAAAAACTTATAGATAAATCAGGATGATAGTAAATTAGATAGAAATATGGAATACGTTTTCAGTAAAGTTTTTGTTTTTATAAATTTTGTTACTCAGATTTTTATTTTATTATTTTCTTATGTGGAATACAAAATAATATTTAATTTTATTAATTCCTTTTTACATTTAAGCGCCAACAAAAAACTGGAATCTCTAACACGAGAGCATTCAATAGAAATAACAAAACTAAAAGCCTTACTTAAAAAAGAAGAAATCGCCCGATCATCCATTAATGAGCAATTGGCTCATAAAACTAAAGAAAACGTTGAACTCGTTAAAATATGCGATGAACTCATCTCGGGACAAGGAAGTAATTTTTCGTTCGAACCTTTTGATCCTAAGAAACATTAAATCATACTTTTCTATATTTTTCTTAAATACTAATTAATTTAATGTTTTCTAATCTGTATTTTAGTTTCCTAAATAAGAAGGATAGAAAGAAAATACTAGAAATCACACTCACACTAAAGCGCACACACAAAAGAAAAACAAGAAAACAACCATAAATCCCTCAATAATTAATTTTATTATTAATAAATTTAATTTGTTTTTTTGTTTGTTGTTGTCGAGCATCCGGTTGTGTTTCTTAAAAAGGCGCTTTAATTTAATGTTTGTTTTTAGTTCTGAAAATATTTCAACAAAAAAACTCAACTCATTAAATATAATGTTATTTTAAGCAACAAATAATAATTAATAAAAAAAGAAAAAATAAATTATAAAACAAAACTAATACTTTATTCATTTAAATTAAGAAAAAAAGTCTTGGAAGAAAAGATAGTTAAAAGGCAAAACCATTACAACAATTTCAAAATAAATTTAAAATCGTGTTTGAATTTCTACTCAGTTGAAATAAAACCCCCCTTTTTGACATTGTGCAATTAGAAAAATGCATTTGTTGTATTGGTGCATATAATTTTCTGTTTTACTTTTTGTTCAGATTTTGTTTTTTTTTATTGAAAATATGTGTTTATTGCGGAAGTAAAAACATTATATAATAATAAAAAATCAACTTTACCTACAAGTTGTTTGTTTCTCTTCTATTATTTATTTTATTTTTTAATATATATTTTCTTTTTCATAAAATTTTTAAATCAATAAATTATTTTAAAGTTGTTTATTAACTATAATTTAATTAAGTTCAAATTTAATGTATTAAAACAAGAAAAAATATTCAATACTAATTTGATTAATAAGACAATTGTAAAAAAAAGAATTAAGAATGGAAATGTAATGTAATGGAAAACTATTAAACTATTTTATTTCATTTGATTTTATGACAAATATTTAACGCAACATTTGTTTGATATATAAATTGTAGACAATGTAAGTGAAAATGTCAATTAGTCTACAATTTACGGCATTCGACATCGAACGAAATGTCAAGTTGAATTCTAAATTTCGATCTGTAACGAATGTCGTAATTATTTCCCAGTAGTGAATTTTTCAATCCCATAAAGCGATATTTATAAATATCTAAATGCTAAACCGAACTCAAAAAATATGATTGCAACATGTATGTTTTATATAATTATAAACAATTTCTTTTGCACAAATGCCAAGATATGAGTACATTGAAATTATGACACTTTTTTTATGTAAATGTTTATGAATACAGGCCAATACAAAAGGTAAAGGAAAATTTGAAAACGTTAGGATACCTAATATCATTTTGTATTTAAATTTTATATTGTTCTATATCTATATTTAAAATGCAAAATAACGTAACATCACATTTTACAAGTTTGCTGGAGAAGCAACGAAATGGTGTAAAATAGAAACTACTTTAAATATTGAGAAAGAAAAAAACTAACATGAAACGACAAATATATTTATTACATTTTATTCTATGTGTCTTACGTTATTCTGTGTTGTTGCTTACTGAAACAGAACAACGTATCATTTAATCTTCACCTGTATGAAAAAATAATTTAAGTAAAAAAATTTTTTTATATTTTAAATGCAGTCTATATTCCCAGTAAAAATTTGTAACATGAGAGTAATGTAAAAATTTACATTATCAGAAATAGAAAATGAACATTTTACTAGCAACAACTTGTAACTAAAGTAGCTGCTCTGCTTGATTCAGCTATGTCAAAAATCCTTTTCCTGTCTTGGTCGTAAATTTAAGAAAAAATATTGATTTTAATATTCTTTTGTTTTTAAAAGTTTACAAAGACCTATGTACTATTTGCAGTTTCACTGACCCCAAGGTGCAATATTCCGCACATGATAATATTTGCACCGTAACATTACGCTTGGTTAATCCAGCAGCGCTGGTTCTGCCTACCATTTTCCATCGGGCACATTATATCATAACCTTCAAACAAGATGAGGTTCTTACCCATTTGAAGATTAAGAAGAGGTTTAGATCGTTTCAACCTTAAGGCCTCTAATCATTCGCTTAGCCAGACGTAATTAATACATGTTTGCAATTATAATTATACATAACTAGGATTAATTTAAGGCTAAAAGCTAATCCCACTATAAAATTATATTACATTTCCTATTAGGTTTTCATTTCCAATAACTTGTAAGGTGTCCTGAACCTTACGCATTGTTAATCATATAATTGCATATAATAAACAAAAATATTATTAACTAATATGATAGTATATAATATTTAAGTACTATGTATATATTGATCCATCATCACTTAATGCAATCAGGAGCATTTACCCAATGCCAGCTGTTTTCTTTTAAAAATTAAATATTCTCTTTAGTTTTTTCATTAGCATGAGCAGTGATACGTTATTTTGTTTAAAAAAACTCGCGCATTTGATGTTACGTTATTTTGATTTTTTTTTTTTTTTTTATAACGCACTTATTATTCGTAACAGAAATATAAATGTGCATGTGTAACATGATGTACTGAATCGTAATCAAGAAAAAACTCAATTTCTAATATTTTTTTACGAAATGCGGTTTTGCATTTTAGTTGGCGATATGTACTTATTTTTCATTTCATCTAACACATTAACTATTTTTTTGTATTTACATTAATTCACCTTTACATTATATATGCGTGGTAGCAATAAAAAATGTCCCACTAATTTAAATTTCCTTTTCTAAACTATAAACTGTAATTAATTGCACGTCATGGCATTTTATGATGTATTCGATTTACACATTTGCTTTTTGTGGGTTTTCCCAGAATTTCACTTTTATTTTAATAGAAGTTGAGAAAATGAAAGGTTTGTTAAATCATGATATTATTTTTATTTATAAAAATTCGTTTCAAGAAATCTTTTATTGCATAAAAAAATTTAATTAATTGAACAAAGAGGGAGGGTTTAGTTTTATAAAAAAAGTAATTGGCATAAAGATTATTTATTGTTGTGCTACACAAAAAAAAAATATTTAGAGATCTTATTTTTATTCACCTTAATTCTATTTGCCGTCGTCAATTTTGAATCAACACTAATTTGATATTCTTTAACAGTCTTGAGACGACGTTAACTTTTTATCGATTACATTAATTCAATACATTAGGGGCCTTATTCAACATAATATTTTTCTGTAGCTTCAAAGTTCAAATTAGTTAACAAACGTTTGGTAGGAAATTGTATTCAAAATACTTCTTCAACTTTTTTATGATTTAATTAATTTTATTGGCAACGAAATTGTGTTTATCAACCACTTTATAGTTTATGATGCACAAAAACGGTTACAATTTCATTCAGGAGTCAAATAAAAAACTATTTTGGAGTGTAAAAAATTTTGTTTTCTATCATGATAGTGAAACATATAAATTTTTCTATATAATCAAAACAATAAATAAAAGTGTTATGAATAAAAAATAGTCCACTATTTATTTATTATTCGTATGAAAATACTGTTTGAATATCGAGTTTTTTTAATATTTATTTTTATTGTAAGTACGAGTACATCACTAAAACAAATTTATATAAATATTTTGATACAATTGTAGAATTTATTAGTATTTTCCATTACATGCAAAATTGAACTTCTACTTATAGCCAACACTTTTAGCTTTAATTTAAGATCCAACATGACTCTCCAAACGTTGTATTAATACAGATACATATTTGAGGTAAACAGTTATTTTTTTAATGCAATTTCGCCTAACAATTGTTTGTAAAGCTGTTGTACGAATGTGCTGGAGACTTCAACAGCGGATTCAGCAGATCCATAATTTTCCCTAACACAATGAAATTAGCAGCAACATTTAAATTTTACCAGAATATTGCTGGAAATTATTTCTACTTGAGACTAACACATGTGGAAGGTTATTTTTCATTCAGCACTCTTAAGTTCCTTTAAATTTGACTTCGTAAATTTAATTTTCTAATTTTTTTCAATTTAATTTATTTTATTTGGGAAAAAATCTAGTCCAAAAAGAAAAAATTCTGACGACAAAATCCGCTCCAACAGTAATCGATAAATGTAAATATAGATTACGGGAACACTGTCTATAAAAACGGGGTTGTCTCTCGACGATGACGACGTAAATATGTATTAATAAACTTATACAAAAGTACAAGTACTCTTTACATAGCGATTACTAATGCAACATTTGTATGGGCTACAACTATAAAAGCTTATCAAAAAGAAAGTCCTAGTTTTCGGAAATAAAAAAAAAACGTATTAAGTCCAACTCAAACTTGAGCATTTCTACAGCATACATTAATGAGAGGTGTATAAGGTCTAAATATGTATATTTTTTGTATTAAATATTGAAGTTCTTTGAAATGTCCTTAATTCAAATTATAAAAAAGAAATTGGACTAAATCTAGAAGTGCATTTCGAAATAGTATTACAGCTGGTTCACACATGTCAAATTTTCCTGCTCAAGTTTCAATTCAATTTAGCTGACAGAAAGATAGTTATACCCAACGTCTATATATAAATAGACCAGGTATAATTTCTAAAAGAATCATAATATTTATAAAGGATAGTGTTTTTTTTATCCGTGTTATAATTCTTAATTTCTCAGCAAAAAATTTCGTGAGAAAGATTATTAAAAGTTTATTAAAGCAAAAAATTTTTTATCAGAATTCCAAAAAAATATGATTTGAACAAAAAAACAATTTAAATTTATTACTTTATAACTTTTTTATTGAATAATAATTTTCATAAAATTCATGAGAAGCACAACCTGAAATTATTTTTCCTGGTTACTTTTCAACTAGTACTATTTCTTTCAAAACCCAAGAAACTTTAATTTTAGATAAGATTTTGATCTCGTCAATCCATATAATTAGAAACGACGTATCAAGAATAAAAAGCGGATATTGATCTTTTTCTGAAGAGAGAAAATATTATTTACCTTTTATTCAAAGGAAATGCAATGTAGTTGTTTCGCTTTAAAAAAATAAAAAATATTCATCTTTTTAGAAATATTTGTTCCTTAATATATACTCGTATATGAAGCGTCTATTTTTGAAAGAACAACAAATAATGCCCGTAAATGTAAATTTGATCTTTTCGTCTGTAAATAATTTACAAACAATATAAAAACAAAATTATCTATTACATATTACATGCATTTGCCATATAATTTTTTATTATTAACAGTCTTTACAAATATGTTTTTTGTTCATTGACCACTGAAACGTGTTGTTCACGGACTCGAAAAATTTGTAACGACAGAACAAAAGAAACGTAAAAAATTGTTAAACGAAAAAATGTTACAAAATTGTTACTAATGAATTTTTCATCTGCAAGAATTTAAAAAAAAATTGCAAGCAAAATTTGTGGCAATATTTAAACAAACGAATTAATATTAACAATGTGATTTTCCATTATAAAAGCAGCCCTCAGCAAAATTTCACTCAGTTTGTCTAATATTTCAGGAAGTTACACTGTAATCACTTTCTGCTTGTCTTTTTTTGTTCACATGCAGACATTTCATTGGTCGCTAAACCAAATCGTCTTTGAACTTTAAACTGCTTTGGTTTAGCGACCAATGAAATGTCGGCATACATACATATGTATGAACAGCTAAAACCACAACAAACAATGCATTTTGCAAAATCTCGAATTGTTTTAACAATTAGTTTGGGAGAATATCCCGAAATAATAAATTTTAATAATAATTAACGTAATTATTTAGAAAAAATATTTACAAAAAAAATTTTTTTTCTAATAAAAACAACACAGGCTGAAGTAATTTCACAACAGATTTTATCTTTATTTTCTTTTTTAATTATTGATATATGTACATACATATATACGTAAATATCATTAATATAGACTAAATTTTATTTTTATTGGAATTTTTCCTTTGTATAAAACACATATAAATCTTATAAGAATATCCTTAAACAAACTCCGATATGATTATATAGAAAAATAATTGTATGTCACTCGAAAATATTTTGTGATTTCAGTGTTCACTTTCGGATAATTATCGGGCCGCTTCTGTAAATCGAATACGAGGAAATATGTCGTTCTTAAAACGAAATCACATAATTTTTTTTCGTTTAAAACCGAGAAAAAAAGCTCATCATAAATAAATAGCCGTAGGAGCACAAAAAAAAAACAATTGGTATGCGAATTTTAATGTCCTTTTTGTTGATTTCATCAAATACATTTGATACATTTAAGTTAAAAATATATGAGTTTGAAAAACATATTTTTGAAGAAAAATTACTTGGATAATTAAAATCACTTTTAATTAATAAACTTAATTTATTTTTAAAGCTTAAGGAACTTAATTTAACTTAAATTAAGCTTATTAACTAAAATAAAACGGTCAAAAAACTAGAACGTATATTAAAATCACTTTTGTCAAAATTTTAGAAGCATCATAAAACAAATCACTTTTAAACAATATTAATATATGTATGTATTTATTTATTGCCATTATGAACGTTTTGATGTTTAAAATATTCGGTTCCAATTTAACTTTTACACTATTTACGGAATAGAAATATATTAATTTTTCGTTTTTGGAAATTATTCGATTTCAAAACCGACTGGATTTACAGATTATGGCTGTATGATAATGAAATTACATTTCAAAAACTGAAAATGTGAAATAGAATTTTGGTAGATCTGAATTCACATTCGTTTTTTTAAACAGTATTGGTCAAGTTATATTATCTCATTATAAAATGAAACCTTTAAATATTTCGCAAAAAGAAGAAATAGAATTTAACCAACTTTTACACTAAACGACTTGCATTAAATTCTATATATAATTTATTACTTTCTTTCATACATATATCTATATATTTAACTAAACTTAAAGATTTATAACAATCGAATGCTTTGTAAGTGATTGAAATTTATAAAATACAAAAAATTCAAAGTCACACAGAAAAATATTGAATTCAAATCAATAATCTCTTTGTCAATTGTATAGAAACAGAAAACTGGTACTGGTCAGTAACCAGGGGTTCTTACTAATTCTGCAACAAATATTAAAATCATCAACTAATTCTGATTTTTTTATTAAATCATAAAAAACACACATGTTCATTATATGTTGTTTAAAAAAATTCGCTTTTAGTAAACAGTAGAGCCTTGTTATAAGTACATAATCATCCATTGGAAAAGGTCCTTAAAACACAATTTCCTATTTTTCCACTTTCTATTTGAAAAGGAAAATTTGTTAAAATTTACAAACTAAAAATTAAAAAAAAACAACATCTCCCTAAAAAAACCAAAATCTAATCACTAAACAAATGAAAAAATAATACTAACAAAAAGAATAAGAAATCATATATTTTTTTAGCAAATTGAGTCCATGAAAAAAGAAAATATACCTAAACCTAAAATTTCCTAAAGTAATTTGTAGCTTTCATTTGCATTTTAGATGATTTTACTAAATAAAATAAAATGTCCTCCTTAGCTTATTTTCAACTAAAATAAATAAGTACATGTCTGAAGCGTGTACTAACTGATGTACACGTATACATATGTACATGATATATATAAATAAATAGTATGTATATATATGTATACGAGTACAGAATACAGAAATAAGTGTGTATTTGTACTAGACTCCATAAACTTAGTACTTAGTAATCCTTGTAAGTTATTTTTGTATATTTATTTCAGACGATTGTTTAATTTTAAAACAAAGGCAAACAAATGAGACAGAAACATTAAATACATACATAAATTAAAAAAAAAATAGAAAACCGTTAAATATTGTATGTATGTATGTAAGTATTACATAAAAGAACGTTACATGACAAACAGAAAAAAACAATAAATTGCAGGAAAAATTATATATAATAATAATAAAAATTATTACATTATATACTAAATAATTAGTTTCATTTAACAATTATAAACAAATTTATACCCAATCAGGTAATGAATATACATATGTATGTAAATTTTTTTTTTTTTTTTATTTCAATCCAAAACAGAAAAAGCTTATAATGACCGAGTTTTCATTGCCAACTTTTGTTGATCCAATTTTAAGTTTTCTTCTTCCTCTAAATATGTACATATGTATGTACAATGATGAAATTTTTTCTAATAAAAACGTTTATAGAACACAAAATTTTTGTGTTTAAAAACCTCAACAGAAAAACTTGGATAAATAAGTACGTGTAACAAATATGGAGACAGTGACTAACGAAATTAGTCAAAGATTCGAATTTCGTATCACATATTCAGCCTTGAAGATATCGAAAATTTTCATTACAAAATGATAATAGTATATATATATATATATATATATATATATATATATATATATATATATGTATATATATATATATATATATATATATATATATATATATATATATATATATATGTATATATATATATATATATATATATATATATATATATATATATATATATATACACATATATATTTATATATATATATATATATATATATATATATATATATATATATATATATATATGTAAATACATATATATATATATATATATATATATATATATATATATATATATATATATATATATATATATTATATGAGGTTTTTACTGCCTGCTCTTTAAAAATTTAAATACTTATATATTTTTTCAAAATGTTTTATTTGTTGTGGCTAAAGCTGTTCATACCGTCGCTAAACCAAATTGTCAGTGAACTTTAAGCAGTTTGAAAACATTCAACCTCGTAACTTTATGCCAAACGAATCAAATACAATATGAGAATTCAGTATTGTATATGAATCATAACAAAATACAGCCTATTTTATTTTTCTTGCAACAAAGTATACAATTAAATGCCTGTTGGTCGTTAATGATTGTATTCAATCAGGCAAAAATGAAAAATCAAATCTTTATTTTAAATAATATTTAAATTTATTATTTCAGGATATTCTCCCATACTAATTGTTAACACAATTGGAGTTTTTGCAAAATGTTTTGTTTGTTGTGGGTTTAACTGTTCATATCCCCACATTTCATTTTTGCAAAAACTCTAATTGTTTTAACAATTAGCTGGAGCAAATATCCCGAAATGATAAATTTCAATTTTAAGTATATAATTTTACTATAAACTTGTTTTTCACAATAACAACACACAGTTTATTTGCGGCAACGCTTCTATTCTATGTAATACCTTAAATATTGTTCATATGTATAATGATAATATTTTAATAACAAAAAAATCATTATTCGAACTATTCTCCAAAATAACTACCATTTGTTTGTTGTTGGCTTAGCTGAGCATATGCCTGCATTTCATAAGTATGTTTTATCCCAATCATGTTTGAAAAGCATTCAAAAAGTCATATACTTATACAAAAATCAAGAAATATTATATTAGAATTCCATAGAATTCAATCATACATATTTTTCTACATCTGATAACAAAAACATAATAGTATAATAGTTTTAGAAAAACTTTATTCAAACAACACAACAAATAACTATAACCGATTTTTTTGCTTACACCTTTATACAATTAATCGCAATTTATAATAAATAAATAATAACAATATTTATTAAATTCGTTATTCGAAATATTCTCCAAAATAACTACATATATAATAAATTGCTTTATTGTATAAATATATGAGTTTGAATGCTTTTCAAACATGATTTGGCTGAAGAGTACTTTACGATTTGGAAATCGAAAATGAAATTCAGGCATATACTGAAGTTAGGCAACAATAAACAAAAAAATTTTAAATTATATGAAATATTAAAGTTGCAATGCTAGACTACTAGACACAAAATTTTGTCATGATACTGTAGAGGAGTCCGCTATACCAGCTCTCTATGTGAAAGAAAGAGTTCCATTTATGTTCGTTGAGATAAATGAAAACAACACTCAAGTCTCAAAATAAACGCACGCACTTAAGGCAAAATAATATGTACAAGTTTTTTATTGCAATAATTATACAAACAAAAATTTCACATACTCCTATTCTGTATTACACGTGAAATCAACATATTCGGAGTTTGTGTGGCATTGTTGCAATAAATATACTATGTATCCGTGCCAATAAAGAAAAAGTGCTTAAGTCTGATTTTGTAGTTTTCAGGACTGATGATGTTTAAATTTTGTCGTTGATTTTTACAACCGAATTTGCTTTTTAACACAGAGTATTGTAAACGTTCTGTAGGGTCTTGTAAAAGGAATATATTGTTCTATATTTTACAATCATATACCATATTAACTCGTTTTGAGCTTAAGTCGACTTAAGCACTTATTCCTAATTGCCACATATACATAGTATATGTATCTATTTGCAACAATGTTATGACAAGTTCGAAGGGACTGCTTTCACTTAGAATACACAACACACTGTAATATTTTCTCATTGACATTAAAACAAGATTTCTAACATGTAAGATAATATAAAATAAATGCATTGATAGGTAAGATCATTAAAATCATTATCTGGGACACATAGCATGGCGTCCACCGTCAACAGGCAAACTAGCACCTGTAATGTATGTTGCCAAATCACTTGCTAGGAAACAAATAGCATTGGCCACCTCATCGACAGTACCAGGACGACCCAAAGCATGGGTATTTTTTGAGTGCTCTAAAAATTTTACATAAGTTTCGTTATCCATGCCACCACGCTTGTGTAAATTTGTTACAGTAACACCAGGATTCACACAATTGGCGCGGACACCTTTTGCGGCCAATTCCAATGCCACACAACGAGTAAGTTGGTCAACACCCATTTTAGAGATGTTATAAGCCACTAGTCCTGGAAAAGCACGTATACCATTTACACTTGATACATTTACAATGTTGCCTTTAGATTTAATCAGTTCTGGAGTGGCTAGCATAGTTAAATGATACATGGAACGGAGATTCGTATTCATCACACGATCATATTGTTCTAAACTGGTTGCCTCAATGCTGCCCGTTTCCAAAATACCAGCGTTATTTACTAAAACATCCAACTTATGTTGATGTTTAAAGGTTTCTTGCCACAATTTTGCCGTGTCAGACTCTTTTGAGATGTCTCCTACTACCATCTGAGGTTTTTGTTTACCAACTTCTTCGCATTGTTTGGCCACATTTGCTAAATTCTCAACATTGCGACCATTAAGAGTAAGTACAGCTCCCAATTTAGCGAACTGTATGGCAGCACATGCTCCTATACCAGAACTAGCGCCGGTTATCAAAACCACTTTACCAGAAAAGTTCATGCTTCTGAAGTAGTGCAATAAGAAAATAATAAATTAGATAATATAAAATATGAATGTATGTATGCATATGTATGTACATACTTATGTACGTATGTACATACATTACATACTTACATGGACATACAACATATAGTAAATATGTATTTATTTACTTATGTATATATAAGAAGTTTTGTTATTTATTACCGTGTTGCGTAATCGTTCACACTTTTAGAATATGGCGGTATGATCCAGCTACCATACTCTATTAAAATTTTCTACTTTATACTTTATTAAAATCAAAGTAAGTATGTATGTATGATCCAAAATGAATACTTTTTGAAAAGTTTGCCTACATATTTGTTATCTGGTGGCAAAGCACTTTATAATACAACCGTACCTCGATTTCCGGATTGTCTATAAAAATTAAATTTGTAAATTGATGATATTATTCGACCTTTCTTAATTAATTGTATTAATTTATCGAGTTTGAGGTCTAAAAACAATATATTTATTTTTTATTTTTCAATAGTAAGAAGACACACACAGGGTGTTGAAATATTGAAAAATAAATAATAAATATATTGTTATTAGACCTCAAACTCGATAAATTAATACAAAAAATTAAATTTGTTTATAAAAATTACCTAAGTCCAATATAAAGCTGTGTGCAAATAATTGAGGACACCTAGTAGATGTGATATTCATTTGATAAAACTAAACGAATTTAATGATTTTAAGAATATGTTGCATCTTCCCGATTGTTTTCGATAATAGTTTATGGGCCTGTATTTACATGCTTCACTGTTCTGTACCAGAGAAGAAACTTTCTCCACTCTAACGACACACACCAAATGATGCTCTTTTATGCATGAATATTCTATATGTTTCACATGAAACATATTTTTGGACACTATCTCTGCCTCAAAGCTGTGGTTTATAAACATAACGCTATTTTTACAATGTAACTAAGCCTGCTGTTATTTCTACAAAAATTATAAAAATTAGGTGGGCTATAATTGAGGATAGTTTTTTAACTTCTTTTTTAATTAAAAATCTTTTATTATACCTATAACGGTAGCATGGTACAGTTGCAAAGTGAGCAAATTTGTTATTTACAGCTCTGGCATATCTAACAATAACAAAACATAAATTATTTAAAAATATTTTTACTCATCCCTGGTTCTAAATATGCGATACAGTGCTTTTGTTTGAATAATAAAACATACTTTCTTATTGATAAACACATAATATGTATATTAGTTGTAAACAAATCAATGCATTTTCATATGAATTCGCCCTGGTGCAAATCGAGGAATCCATGTACATACATGTATTCTTATCCAAGGCATATGCCTTGTCAAATTTCTTTGCTACAATTCACAGACAAGAAACCTATTTAATTTGCTGGACCTATATATGCATCATAGGCTAAATATATATTCTGTGATATGCATGTAAAACTACTTGCATACATACTTATGTACACATGTATGTACCTACATATGTATGTATGTACTTACATAAGTAAATTAGAAATATGATGGATAACGATTGCAATGTCACCCTCTGTGAATACGATTTGCAAGGATAATGCAACATTTTAACTTTATTGCAGATTTTCTATTCTATTTATACTTATGTACGGATGTGTATACATATGTACTTATGTATGTATAAAGCTAAACAACCAGTTTTTAATCCTTGAAAAAAATATCCAATTGGTATGTAAGTATGTACATACATAGGTCCAATGCATTTATTTATCATACCTTATTAAATAAAAATGCGAATAACAGTTAATTTCAAATTTACATTTCTGATAACCTTGTCACATCTAGGAATCCTAAGTACAATTTATGTTTTTTCAAAATTATCTTGGACACATAGCATGCCGTCCCCCATCCACTGGTAAATTAAGCGCCGTTATAAAACTCGCCATATCGCTAGCCAAGAAACAAATAACAGCAGCAACTTCACTGGGTTGACCCACACGTCGTAAAGCATGCGTATCTTTGGTGTGTTCTAAGAATTTTGCATAAGTTTCTTCATCCATGCCGGAACGTTTGTGTAGTTCTGTTACGATAACACCAGGATTAACGGAATTGCATCGTACACCATATGAAGCCAATTCCAAAGCAACGCATTTAGTAAATTGATCAACACCTGATTTAGAAATGTTATAAGCCAAAATGTTTGGAAATGACCTTAGACCGCATACACTTGATACATTAACAATATTTCCTTTTGTCTTCTTTAATTCTGGTGTTGCTAGCATTGTTAATTGATATACTGAACGAATGTTTATCTTCATAACGCGATCAAACTGTTCCAAAGAAGTATTTTCGATAGTACCAGTTTCTTGAATTCCAGCTACATTAACCAATACATCTAATTTATTAAATTTAGCTATGGTTTCCTTCATGATATTTTCGACATCACTCTCTTTGCACATGTCCGCAATTACCTGTAGATGAGTAGTGGAATTAACACACATTCCCGCAGTTTTATTTAATCTCTCAGCATTACGTCCCACCAGCACCAGTTGTGCCCCTAGTTTTGAAAACTCTATAGCTGTTGCAGCTCCAATACCGGAACTAGCTCCAGTAACAAGAACCACCTTTCCACTAAAATCCATTTAGTTTTACAAATGATCACCAATTCATTAAATGGATATTTATCCTCTATTTCCCCGTTTATTTTATTTGTAATTTTAATTGATTCTTAACTCAATGAATAATTTGCTTTAAAATGAATAATTTGATTTAAAATATTATTTATGTACATAAGTATGTACATACATATGTATGTATGTAAGTATGTATGCATGGCGAATTCGCCTTGATAAGTATGACATATCCATGTGTATTTATATACATATATGGATATATATATATATATATATATATATATATATATATATATATATATATATATATATATATATATATATATATGTACATATATATATATATATACATATATATATATATATATATATATATATATATATATATATATATATATATATATATATATATATATATATATATATGGATATGTCATACATATGCTATATATGGTACACGTACATATATCATAAGTGTATAAAACTTTAAGGCTTCTTGCTTCCAATATACCCGGTCTTTTTCACACCTGTAAAAAAATCTGCTAGAAACCGTATATAGTAAATCAAACAACATAATAATACTTTGTGGTTAAGAAGAACCTTCTTCAACAAAAAACGTTTCTTGAAATCTTGGAACTGAAAATCATCACATGTCGTGTAATCTGGCTTATGTACATTGAAGTTTTCTTGTTATTTGTGCGTGATTTTTGTTGTTTTTGACAGTAGTATGTATTTTACACAAACATATATTCCAGGGCATATTCATATGAATATGCCTGGATATATTCCGTATATTCTGTGTTGTAAAGCTATATCACCATACTCAGTCCAAAATTTTTTTTCAAAATTGGGAAGTACAAATGAATATATTTTAGTGTGGCATCACTTTTGCTTCAATTATACCGCCTGTTATTATTATGATAAGGTTATCAAAATAATTTCCACTTCATAGAAAAGCTTTTTTTTGGAAGCGAATTAGTATAAGTACATAAATATACTATATTTTTTCGCCCGTATCATTTAACCTTGAAACTTCCCTTTGTATTGCGTGTGGTGGAAGACTAGAATTTTATAGCAAATATGGAATTTACCGATAAAGTTGTAATTGTTACGGGATCGAGTTCGGGAATTGGCGCCGCAACCGCTCTACATTTTGCCGAATTGGGTGCATTGGTAACATTAGTTGGACGAAATGTAAATAAGCTTCAAGAAATAGCCAATAAAATTCAGGCTATCAAAGGAGAATCTCCCCTTACTGTCCAGGCTGATATGGTCAATGAGAATGATGTTAAACGTATTACTAGTGAAACTATAGCCAGATATGGTAAAATAAATGTTTTAGTTAATAATGCTGGCATTTTGGAAACCGGTACAATAGAAAATACCTCTTTGGAACAGTATGATCGTGTTATGAACACAAATATGAGAGCTGTTTATCAGCTTACTATGTTGGCTGTACCGGAACTGGTTAAAAGCAAGGGTTGTATTGTAAATGTGTCAAGTGTTAATGGAATACGATCTTTTCCAGGAGTTTTGGCTTACAATGTGTCTAAAGCCGCTCTTGATCAGTTTACACGCTGCGTTGCTCTCGAGTTGGCCCCAAAAGGAGTTCGCTGCAATTCAGTTAATCCAGGCGTTATCATTACCGAAATTCACAAGAGAGGTGGTATGAATGATGAGACGTACGCTAAATTTCTTGAGCACTGTAAAACAACACATGCCTTAGGTCGTCCCGGCCAAGTGGATGAAGTATCCGGTGTCATTGCATTCTTGGCTAGCGATAAGGCCAGCTTCATTACTGGTGCTAGTTTGCCAGTCGATGGTGGGCGTCATGCCATGTGTCCTAGATAAAGAGTTATAATGTCCGAAATTTTTATATTATTGCATCTGTTTTGTTAAAGTTTAAAAAATTATTTTGATATGTACATTGAGTACCCTTAACATGTACTACTTTTATATACATATATTTTTTTAATGTATAAAAAGAACATTAAATTAAATTTGACTACTGTTTATTTTGTAAGTGCGCCCGTAGATTAGTAGTCATTGGCCAGTCTACGGCAGGCATAGCACTTTATTCAAAACGACACAAGTGAGCGAATACTGCCTGTTGAGCCTGACAGTTTTTTTGTGTTAACCAATTTAGTAGAGTTTAGCCTGTTTGCAAAGCATTTAACCTCGTATGGTTATATACTCCCAAAATAACATTTAAAATGTGAACGATTAGATAGAAAGCCGGTCAGAGACTCAGGCATGTCACACGTTCTGATCGGAATGATTTGAATCTGCATTTGCAATTCCTTCAGATTCTGAACGTTTTCATTTATTTCCTAAAATAATTCAAATTGAACGACATATATCAAACATTGTAAATGCAATAAAAATTGATTTTTTTTAAAAACTGGTGTGCAAAAAATAGTTCAACAAAACTTCGATTAAAAAAGAAGTGTCTGTTTTCCTAATTTGGAAGCTTATATTTCTATATAAGAATTAATTAAATACTAAAAAAGTTAATCTTATATTCTACTTAATTTTTCATTTTATCATTAGTTTTACTTAAATTATTCACTATCGAAAATGTCAATTTCTCATTGAAAATCTAGTGTTTACATCCCGTTTTCTGGATTATATTTAAGTAATTAAACAACACTTTTCATCGGAATCGATCTAACACAACTCCCATTTATTTTCAAGTAATCCTAAAAAAACAGTCCAAAGCAGTTCAACTTTAGCATTTAAATTTACATATTTACACATGCCAAATCTCAACCTGTTTCTTCAGATTTTATTCTACAAGTTTTTAAAGTTATATCTAGCTGTTTTTTAATATTAGTTCGAAAACATGTGTATTCGTTTCGAAGAAAAAAAAAAAAAAAACTAATATTTATGAACGTTTTTTTCCATTCTTTTGGTTAAAGGATTACCCCTTGATGACTTTTTACATTGTAATTCGAAAATGTTTCGTTTCATATTAGAGAAACACACCCACTTCCAAGTCTCAAATTGATAAAAAAAATAAATCTTAAGACGATTTAGTCTCATATACTCGAATGATATAAAGAAATAAATACACACCACTAAAGTAAATTTTTTTGATATTTCTTTTATTAAAAACATCGGATTTTTGTTTTAGACCATCCTTCACACTATTTTCAACTCAACTAAATTATGTATACAGAAAATACGAGCTTTAACACTCGTATCCATAGGACTTGATGATTTTGTTGAAAGGTTCGGCTTGCTTGGCAATGTTTTCGCGAGCCTGGACAGTCAACTTCTTCATGAGTCTGTTGTGTTTCAAAACAACTTGCAACTTAGCCTTACGTTTGCGTTCTAAGCTCTTGACAACATCACCATGGTGCCAGCCAACTTCATTGGACAAACGGCCCAATTGACAATATTTACGGTCGGAGCGCAATGTTAAGATGCGCATTGCAATGGGAACACAGACACGACGGCGCTTATCGTAGGGCGATGGAATACCATCAAATACACGGAGACGAGCTAGCGCAGCTTGACCACGTTTTGTTTTGTGCGGGATCATGCCTGCAAATCAACAGAAGATGTTTAATTCTTTGTATTGATCTAATTATATATATTATATAGATGTCTTCCTAGAGCTTCAGTCAGTAGTTAAGTTGTTTTCATTTTTACATATCAAATAATGTAGGTAAGGTAGATTTATTCATCACAATAAAAGACTGTTCTTCAATAAATTCTTTTTTAATACATACCTAAAAAGAGAACAATGGATATGTAATTAAAATTTGTTTCGTAAATAAAAAAAATATATTTATTAGATTTTGGAATCAGTTTAAATTTGTTACATATTTTCGAATTCAAATAATGTAGATAAGATAATATTGTTCATCATTAAATAGCAAATTCCAAATCTGTTGTTTTACATAAAGCTAGTTTGTAGCAGTAACTAACACAAAATAGTTCAAGGTTTAGGAACGATTATCGTAAAAAAGGATAACTGTTTAAAGGATTATTAATAAGAACCCTCGGTTATTGAAATCATAATCGGAAACATTAACTTGTTCCCTGATTATTTGGTTTTTACATACGAGTAAATGTTGTATTATTTGTTAGCTTTAGTAAACTTAAGCAAACAAATAATACAAATTTCAAGAGTCCAATTTTTCAGGAAGTCACTGTATAGTTACGTTAAATTATCACGAATCTTAATCGTTTTTCTTATACAAGGTGGAATTATTATTTTAAGCAAGTGGATTAAATATTGGTGTCTAACATGACTACTAGAGATAAATTCTTATTTGGTAAAACAACAGTCTCATGGAGTATTTTTTTTACATATTTATTGGTAAACTCACCTCTAACAGCCTTGTAGAAAATTCTGGAAGGAGCACGGAAGTGGAATGGACCACGGGCAGGATTAACATTGCACCGTTTACGCAAATAGGCCAAGTACTTGATTTTATTTCTGTAGAAATGACCAGAAAGATTTAATTCTTCGCAACGTACAACTGCAACTTTGCCACCCTGCAAGAGATATTTGGCAACAACAGAAGCCAAGCGGCCAACCAAGTGGCCACGTCCATCAATAACAACGGCCTAGAAATCAAACATGTCACGTTAAGTACGGTTAGATGGTGTCAAACAAATCACATCATACACAAATACATTTTCACATAGCTTTCATAATAACTAAGCACTTCTCTGCGATTATTTACATTACAGTGTATGCACTAAATTAATCTTCATAAGGGAATGCACGAGCTCCTATATTAAAAAATTATGTAGAGAATACTTTTATAAATATTTCATTCATATTTTCCTATCATCGAATTTTCACACTTTGGCAGATGCTTAATGTCACTTTTACAGCACGTGCAAGTTGTTTCCAATTACAATAGAATTTAAAGCTTTTTCATTTAAGATTATGCATTTCTTTAGCACACACTAGATTCACTGCTTGTTTAGCAATGTTTCACTTTGCTTTAAAATTAATTTTTCACAATAAATTGTTGATATTTCACTATATCACCACCACTTACCCTATTCGTTAAACCAGTCATGTTTAAGAACCGCACGGAAAGAAATATGTCAGCCTTGATTGCTTTAGGCGGAAACAGCCATGTTGAAAATTTTTGACATATCAAATGCTTGCACAAGCATTTAAATGTCAAAATACTCATAGTGTTGTATTTCATTTCAACATGGTTGTAATAATTGTTTAAGTATAGGACATGTCCGTATTAAAACCGGCTACGAAATTAAATGAAAAGAAACAGAAATAAGTTGACATTTAAAAGAGAACAGAAGACATAACTTTAGCAAAAATTCATTTTTCTTAACAATTTAACTTTTTTTTTCAATACTGACTAAATCAAAATTTGTTGTTCCTTCTTATTATTAAAATTTAAAGTTTTATCAAATTTTTCCTAAAAGATTCAGTAAGTTTTGATGATTTCATAGGAAATAGTGTTTGTAATCTGATTTGACCACTCCCCAAATAAAGAAAAACAAGTGCATGTATTATGTTGAGTCAGTGGTGACAGGTCTTTGTTATCTTTCTTTGCCGTGAAAATTATTTGATTTTCATAACTTTTAGATGACTAATCATTGTAACCTTTAATATTAAATATTACTTATAATCCTGTTGACGTCGTGTACAGTAATTTCTAACAATATGTGGAAAGCCACTGCCGGCTTACAAATACAAAATGCAACTGAGGCGGAAGATGATGACTGGGAAACTGATCCAGACTTTGTTAATGATGTTAGTGAACAAGAGCAAAGATGGGGATCCAAAACCATAGAGGGTAGTGGCCGCACCGCTGGAGCTATAGAGTAAATACAGAAATGCAAAAACCTTCCTTCTCTATAACTTAATTTTCCTACAGCATGGATAAACTACGATCAGAAACAGAAAAGGCAGATCAGGAGAAAAAGCGAAAAGAACTTGAGGAAACTAATCCTGGCTATGGCTATGGTGGGAAGTTTGGTGTACAAACGGATCGCATGGACAAATCGGCTGTGGGCCATGATTACCAAGGTAAGGTAGAGAAACATGCCTCACAGAAAGATTATGCCACTGGTTTTGGCGGGAAGTTTGGTGTGCAATCGGATCGTGTTGATAAGTCGGCAGCCGGTTGGGATCACATTGAAAAAATTGAGAAACACGCTTCTCAAAAAGATTATGCCGCCGGTTTTGGTGGGAAATTTGGTGTACAGTCGGATCGTGTGGACAAATCAGCTGTTGGTTGGGATCATGTGGAAAAAGTGGAGAAACACGAGTCACAAAAAGGTTGGTGGTATACGTAAATAAATGTTAAAAAGAAATATGTGGAATAGTTTCTTTCTTTAGATTATTCAAAGGGATTTGGCGGTAAATTTGGTGTTCAGGAGGATCGCAAAGACAAGTCGGCTGTTGGTTGGGATCACATTGAAGCTCCTCAAAAACACGAAAGTCAATTGGATCACAAAATTGTAAGTTAAAGGATTAATTGGTCGGATATTATTAATATAACTTCGCTACTTTTATAAGGGTTTTGGCGGAAAATTCGGCATTCAAAAGGACCGTATGGATAAATCAGCGGCCTCTTATGATGATGGTGGAAAACAACTAGTTGGCACAAATTACACCAAGACGAAGCCGGTTATTGAAGGAGCCAAACCTTCAAACCTGCGTGCTAAGTTTGAGAATTTAGCTAAAAACTCCGAAGAAGAAAGTCGCAAAAGAGCCGAGGAACAAAAACGTTTACGAGAAGCTAAAGATAAAAGAGATCGCGAAGAAGCCGCAAAGAAAACAGTTGTAGAAAACAAACCTTCGCCAGCAGCTGAAGAAGCCAAACAGCCACCACCAAAGGGACCTCGTTCTCACATAGTGACTGGACGTGAAGGTGGCATTGGCAATACAATAAGTGCATTTAATCAAATGCAATCACCAACTAAAGAAGATGTATCCACCGCACGTAAAGAACCCATACACATTCCAAGAGAAGTTAAAACACCGAGTACCGACCAAGAAAACCAAGTAAAGCAAATAAAACTTCAGCCAGAAATTGTCGAAGAAATAAAGCAAGAAAAGCAGCCGGTACAACAAAAGGTTATGGCACCACCTCCTGATCTAATACCTTCAATAGAAATACAGACAGTGGCCACACCTGAAGTGCAATCACCTGAACCGCCACATGAAGTAGAAGTTGAAGAAGCGGTATCCGTAGAAATCATCCAAACTGTGGAAGAACCTGAGCCTTTATATCAAAATCAAAGTGAAGTTAAACAAAATTCTGTTCCTAAAATCCGAGATCTTTCTGCGCAAAATGAACTACAACAGCAACATCAAGTACAGCCTTCCCCACAGATCGAAGTGGTAGAACCAACTATTTTTGGAAATTCTGACAATTTAGCCGACTATATTGAAGACACACATATTCATGCTTACGCTTTGTATGATTATCAGGCCAGTGATGATGATGAAATTTCATTTGATCCGGATGATGTTATAACTCATATTGAAATGGTAAGACATTATATATATTAAATTGTTAGACAGGTTGTTGTGGTTTTATAAAAACAATTTAGAAGCAATTAATTTAATTTTCCGATTTCGCTCGATAACGTCGTCTTGAAGTTATCTTCAATTTTTTTGGGGAAATTTAATTTCAACTTTTAACAATTTATATGAAAAAATTTGTGGAAAGAAGTGGCTTGATTCTTTTTATGTCGAATGTAGTGGTTAAAATTCTTCATCTTTTAATTTAAAAATGTCAATAAACCAAGGAAGAAATTTTCATTTTCACTATATATACGTTTCACCTGTATACTCCACTCTGCGAAATATTTCTTAGTATATGAACATGAGGCCGTAAAAGATGAAGTTATCTTTTCGTATGCATATTGAACGCGCAATGTGCGGACGTTACTATTATCAAGAGAGAGAGTAAACGTCAAATTGACATAGAGAATATGAACGATCCAAATTTTTACGATTATTCATCATTAAAAATGGAGCTCCTTGTAAAAATCGAATTCATCATGTCGAGGATGGTACAGAAATGTTAATTTTGTTTTAAAATAATTATTGATAAAAAGTTGTTATACAGAGCCTATCAGCTTTTCATAATTCTCAAAAAAGGCAATTTTAAAGTAGTATTATGCAAACTTCTCTATTTGAATAACATTGTTGTATCTGACAGCACAATTTTATTATCATTTTAAGTATCATTCTTGCGAAAAAGCGTGAACGCCAACATGTTTTAGTCATGTAACGCATACTAAACTTACGAGTATTTTATAGCACAAGATTTACTTTAAAATAATCCAGAATTTATCAGTAGCAATCTACTACAAGACAATACTTGAAAGATGTATTACAGTAAGATCAGTTCTTTCTAAAGAAATTTCTTACCGATAATGTGTCATTGACAATATTTATAATAATTTCTAGCGGTAATTTCACCAACAGCAAGAATTTAATAATGCGATAAATAATAATGAAAAACAGTGGTATAAACGTGATAAAATAACACAATTGCGATGTACTTTGATTTTTAAAGCTCTTTCAGCTTGCGTAAGAGATTTTCGTCAGCTTCCAACATGCTTTCAGTACAAAAATTACAAATGTTACTGTAGTATATAGAGTGAAGAACACAGTGGTTGCTCTGGAAATGAAATTTGTGGTGCTGTTATTAAAATGAATTTGCAAGAATCACGCGCTTATTATTTTTTGTACTGATGACAAAACATGAATAAAATATTATCGTCTGTTTTCCTTCAATGTTTGTATAAAAATAACAAATAACAAAAAAATAATAATTTTGACTTTTGAGATTCGCAGTCCTTTAGATTTGATTGGATTACAATCCAAAACAGTTTACTTTAAAAGTTGCAGAAATGCTTCCGCCAAATTTGTATGAGCTTATTCGGCTTTAGAAAGTCATTTAAATTTTCCAAATGAAATATAAATTCTATTTATTTTCTCTACAATATAAAACATCTTAAAGTGAAGAAATATTTCAATCATCAAGCTTGAAAAACCATACAGAGGGAGGGAGCTTTGTCAAAATCCGAATAAATTTTTGAACAAGAACTAACACTTATGATAAAAAAAGACCTCGAGCTTAATATTAAATAATTCCATAAGTTAATCAAGCGAAAGGTTGAACAATATAATCAATTTATGTACAAAAATAAATATCTGTCATGACAAAATGAAAGATATTGAAGGCATATATACACGTTAACCTTCCAGAAATTCTTATGAAATTCTTTTCGGATTTCATCATATAAATTTGTAAATACATTCGGTTAAATTTCAAAACGAAAATTTATGCTAGAGTAACTGACGCACATATTTGCGTTTATTATATTATAATACTACAATAATTATGTTATAATTTGTGATTTAAAGAAAAATGTTTCATTTTATTTTGAATAGAATTCGGCCTTAATTTCATGACAGTGAAGTGAATTAAAAAAAAACAATAATTCTTTTTTATTTCTCATTGACATAAATAATAGATATATACGAATGAACTATTACACAAAAAGGAAATGCATATTATAATGCATATTATAATAATACATAGTTCAAGTATTTTTTGTTTACATGCGTGTTTTCATTAAAAATTTTTAAATGTTTTTATATACTTATATACTTTTTGTAATTTTTTTTAAATTTTGCTCTATATTTTTTTAAACACTTAATAATGTTACATACATAAAATTTTTACAAATGTGGATATGCAATCAAATAGATCCATAGTCTCTCACAAACTATGAAGATAGAGACCGGGAGATTTTTGAGATCGACAGATCTAAAAAATTTACCCCAGAGAATACTATCTTAGATATTTCAATTTTGTATTATACGTGGGAATAATTTCGGGACGACGATACATATTTTTATAATGAAATTATGATTTAAATAAATTGTAGGAAACTTTAATTTTCATTAGTAGAAATTAATCAAATACCATTTATTTTGTGCTGGTCCTAAAATTTTATGGACAAATTTTTCACATATTTTTTGAGAAATTTTTTTTAAAGGTTGATTTAACTTTTTTTAAATGTTGAGTTTAATTTTTTTTTTAATTTAAAACTTTTCAGATGAAGTTTATGTTAGATCCATTAATAAATTTATAAATTTTTGAGACGAACGGATAAAGAATTTATTTTGAAAAATATGTCTTTAAATTGAATGTAAATAAACTTTTTCTTTTCATATTTCAGATCGACGAAGGCTGGTGGCGCGGTTTATGTAAAAACCGCTATGGTCTCTTTCCGGCCAATTACGTGCAAGTTATTAATAATCAAAATTGAAGTTTGGTAAATCATTATAACAGTTAACAGCATCCATAGACAATTTTTATTTAAATCAAAATTTGTTTAAGTATTTTATTTTATAGTTCTTCAAACATCGATTACATATATTTTAATTTTTAATTTTGCTCGAAACCAGTCCGCTTACATATATATTGTGGGTATTAATCATTCTATTTGGTATGTTTTAAACATGCATAAATATACACTTTTAACATTTGTATTTTATACACTTAATGTTTTCTTTTCATTATGTTTTTATATATTTTTTAGAATTTATTTCATTGAAATAAAAAAGCATTTAATATTAATATTGTTATTGCAGAATCATTAAGAAAAGGCATCGTTAAAAAACAAAGCATTCATATACTATATGTATACAAAATTGTGTCAAATAGTTATTCATTACATAAAAAGTCAGTCATTAAGCAAAATCTATAATAATAGAAAATAATAATACAGGCTTTATTGAAAGTTTAAATGAAAATAAAAAGTTGGACATTATAAAAAAGAATTTTAAATAAATGGATTAATTAATTGATTATTTAATACTGACACTTGGAAGAAATGTGCATTAGAATTCTGAAGCATATTATTTATAACCTGCATAAAAATCTACTTAAAATTTCTAAAAGATAACAACTTGCTATTTTAGTATTTTGTTAATATTTCTAAAAAAAATTTAAGCACTTTTAATTTCTCTGGATTTATGATAAGAATTGCGTGCTTATGAAAACATTAACCGAAGATCAGAAGCAAATATTTCGTCTATGGACAGGCAAGTCATAAATTTTCAATACTTGATAATTTTGTTTGATAGTAAAAAATTCTCTCAACAGTTAAAAACAATTAAAAAAGCTGGTGGGCTTGAAATATCTTGAAGTTTTACTTTACTTCGTGGTTAAGTATTTCAAAATAACGTCTAATATTTGCCCTCAGATTGACATTTTAGAAGCTATTGCAATATTTAAAAAATTATTGAAATTAATTCAATACAGTCGGATTCGAAAAATTGAAAATTTCAGCAGTTCTTCGAATAAAAGAAAACCGTTTAATTCAAACGAACCCATCACTTACATAATACGATTAAAATGAGCCGATACTGCATACGTTAAATTAATTATTTTCTCTCAAGTGATGTGGGTTTTATATAATATTGCACTTTTTTTTTGCTTTGAAATTAATAAAAGAAAATTAGGAATTTTGATTTCCTTACATAAGCAATTTTTTTAAACGACATTCGTTTATCCGAATCGAAGCCGATAGTGAAGTCACAAAGGTCCGAAATTGCCGAAAGTGATACAAAATGAACAAGTGGGAGAGCTCCACTTTTATTTTCTTTTCTAAATTTACATGAAATTTTTTTGTTGTATTTTTACAAAACCATTATAGTTTGGAAACTATGTACGATATCGCAATCAAAATTTACGACCTCTATTTTTTATATTTTTATTTTATTTTTTCATATTTCTGTAAAAAAAGTAATAAATTTTCTTCTTTATTATAAGCCAAAAGAAGAGACACATACTAAAAACTTTTTATTTTTCATGTTTTATGCATAGTATATCTTATGTATATATAGTATTATCTTTATGTATATATGTATATTATATATCAGAGACTTATTTGACATTGTCAACAAAAATCTTAAAAACTTTTACAACCCTGGTGACAACTTAATTGTCGATGAGCGTCTTGATCCTTTTCGAAGTAGGTGTTCTTTTCGGCAATATATGTACATGTGGTAAGTATGTTAAAAAGCCAGATAAATATGGACTAAAAACTTGGATGGAGCTACCCAACAAACATGATACAATATTTAAACAAAAATTATAACAAAACAGGTTTCGTTTTGGGCTAAAGGGTTGTGAAAGCACAAAATATAACATGTGATAATAATTTTGGAGTAAATGTTAACCAAATGAATATAATTGTTCTCATCAGGCTGCATTAGAGAATGTGTGGAAACGACGTGAAAAATAAATCTACTCAACGTTTTCAATTCCGTGAATAGGTATCAAAGAACTTGCAATATTCAGAACGAAAAAATATATATGAGTGCGTGGTGTAAGCAATAGCGAAAAATAAGTACATATATGCTTGAAACATTCTTTAAAAGTTTACATCATATTTATAATAGAAAAGTTTTGGCCGATTATATGAAGCATCCACTGTACATAGGCATGATTATAGATTACAGAAAATTTTGAAGAATAATAAATAACTTATACACATTCCCGAAACAGTTATCTCCTTAAATGATTGGGTGTTTTCCTAAAAGCATGTTGCCTTGCAGTAATACATTGCAACTGATTCCTAAACGTTGCATAAAATTTTTACAAATCAATTTTGTTCCCAATTGCATACTGTTGTCATCGATGCGTAGAAAAAAACAAACTTTGTATAAAAAAAAAAAATTACATGCAATGCAAATTGCGTCATTAATATCGAGCCTTAACAGCGAAAAAACGCAAGTGACAAACATATACATACATAATTTTTGCACTAAAGGTGAATTCACCCATTCGTTCTGAACGTTCCGAACGATTTTTTTTATATGTAGTTTGACGTCTCAATTTTGAGAAAGAGAGTAAATTTAATGCGGAACAACAACAAAAATTTCGTTCAGAACGAATGGGTGAATTCACCTTAAGTTGTATGGTTATTGAGAATTTTATTTTGCTGTAAGTTTCTGATTCCACTTGTAATGGTTAACAGAGTTAATTTGAATCATGATGAATTTTCGATTGCGATAAAAAACTGAAAATAGAAAGTTATATCGGTTAAGGTTTCATTTTGGGCCGTGAGGACACGATATTTATAAGATCGTCAAAGGTTTTATCTCGTTTAATATACTTTATATGGTTAGGTTAGGTTAGGTTGATTGGAGGGGTGTGATAGCCCATGTCATACGACATACTCTTAAAAGCCAGTGGAGGCTTGTTGTGCGCTCCCTTTATCTCAAACACAACTGTCAGAGTTCTGCGGCAGGATTCGAACCTGGGACCTTCGCACTACGAGTCTAGTACACTACCTACTAGTCAACGAAAGGTATACTTTATATACGCAACATACATATGTACATATTTCAATATACCAACATAATTACTGTTGCTGATTTGCATTGTAACATTTTTCCAACTTTCAAACCGTGCAAAAGTTTGTTGTTTATGTAAATACATAATTACAAACCATCGATGGACATTTCTTGAAACAATTGTTTAAAATTGACGCCTCTTTTTTTCTTACTCTCTTGATTAATATCTTTATATTTACTTACTAGTGTAATTGGATCAGTGTTCTTGTTAATAACCAAATAAATTTTGAAATTTGGATTTTCGTTGACAAAAAAGCGTTTTGGTAGATTTTTTTTTATAATTTTGATGGGAAAAGAATTTCTTGCGCGGCAACGCTGCTTTTAAATTTTGCCAATAGTTTTACTTTGTGGGAGCGTTAAACAATTTAAAGCAATTTTAAAAGGTTTAAACAATTTTAAAGGGTTTTCTTATTTTTGTAAACGAAATGTCTTAAAAAAATTGTTTGTAAAAGGTATTTAAAATATATTAAGCAGTCTTTACTCGTAATGTTTTATAATTTAAATTTATATGTGAACTTCGATAATGAATTATAAGAGAATGACTTAATTAACTTTATTTGGTCTTATAAAGTATATCAATTACTTCTCTAGTTGACCTGTAAGCCTTAAAAATATAAAAAATAATATAAAATTCCAATGTTTTCTTTTTCTTTTTGTCAGGAAAAAACCTTTTAAAAAACCAGCTGCAATAAACTGCAATGTAGGTCTTTTTCGTCATTGTAATCTTATTGTGGAAGTTACAAGGGCTTGATGTTTGAACACTATTTTTGAATGCACCCTCAATAAAACGATTTCGCATTTTCTTAATTCCTTGAAAAATAAATTTAAGCAATTTTTTTGCCTGCAAACCTTCAAAATATAAAAAAATAGTTGTAACATTCCAATGTTTTCCTTTGTTTTTTTATTGCATGTACAGGGATTTTTAAAGGGTTTTTCTCCCTTTAAAAAACTACCTGCAATAAACTGCAATGTAGGAAATCTATTTCTGAATATACCCTCAATAAAACATTTTTGGTTTTTCCCAATTATTTATAAAAAAAATAAATTTAAACACCCTCAGTCAGTTTTCATGGTTTGATATGAAAATAATTTTTTAAGTAATATCAGTCGTGTTGTGTCTTTCAAAGCGAATTGGTGAATTTTAATTCAAAAATAAAGATAATAATAAATAAAACAAACCGTTAATCTCAAAAAGTGAAAAAAAAATCTAAATCTTAGTATATATAGTATACACAAATAAATAATTTTGCCCGAAACTTTGTTAAGTCTAATGTGAGACTTGGCAACTCTGGAGTTCAAGATTAGTTTTGATTGGTCGAAACAAATATATATTATATTTCGATAAAAATCAGGATTTTTTAATTAAATTTAGTTTTATTTTATAAAAAAAAAAATAATCTTTATTATAAAAACCGTGTATAAAGTGTTTAAAACAGCGGTGGACTTTTTATCAAACAATTGTTTATAAGAAACGCCTCTTTTTTTCTTATGCTCTTTAGTTTAATCGTTCAAGAGACTTTGGCGAGTGCACATTTTTTCTCAATTACAGTGTTTAATATAAATGGCAATGCATTTAAAAGATTTTTTTATGATAAACAATGCTTTTGGAAATGTACAATGCCTTTTATGTCACCAAATATTTAAAAGGTATAGAGAAAATGTTATTAAGAGGCATTATGATTCTTTCCACTCTGATATGAATAAATATAATGATGTGTTTGGTGATGTGTTTTAATGTGTTTCGTTTTGCTTGTCACTGTACCCTCAAATTATCTCACTAACACAAGTGTAAAACAATTTTGTCCATCACTGTTACAAACCTACTTATGTCTATGTATCAATTGTATCCTCTTCCCTAATTAATTTTATACTTTGAATCTTTCTGGTGACTCCAATCACATTGATTGTATCCCATACAAGCATACCTACTAAGGCACAACAATTTTTTTTCAATTATCAGTTAAAAAAATATCCCTTTATCTCATAAAATTCCCTTGCTACTACACAGAAACGCAACACTGTCTACCTACTATGTGCACAACTGTTACTCAGTTCTTATAAAAGTGAGTTTTTAAATCTGCACTCTCTTAGTAGTTTGACGTTTGCCGTTGACTAGAGTGGAACTAACGTGAAATTAAGGAAAGTAAACGAACACACACACGCACACGAAGAAAACGAAGAGAAAGAAAAAATTCATTAGTAGATCTATCTGATGGTGTTTATAAAGAAAATTTACCTGTTATTGCTTTAAACAAAAGAACAAAATAATAGTAAAAGTGATGATTAGAAATAGTTATAATACATAATTAGTTGATATAAAATAAACAACAGTAAAAGTCTTTATACTTATGTACACGTAAATAAAAAAAGAAAAATCTTTAAACATTCTGACATTTTGTGATTGTGTTAAAACAGCCTGTTAATTATGATAATATTGTGAAAAAATCAAGTGTTATATTGTTGTGCTTTTATGAAATAGGCTGGTTTTAAAATTTTATATTGAAGGCAACGGCATTAATTGTTAAAGACGACGAAAAGGTATTTTTCTGAAAGTATTTTGCAACAAAGAACTGCCAACGTCTCCAACTGAATAAATAAATTCAATGTTAAATACAACAACGACCAGCGTATTGAACACCAACCAGCATTGAATAAAAGCAATAGATTTTTTTATTAAATCAACCTCAACAGCGCAAACAAAATCTATTATTAAAAACAAAGACTTCTTTTTACACTTCTACTATATTTAATTACTTTAAAAGGCAATAAACAGCTCACAAAGGTAAGTAAGTTTAGTCCAAAATATGTTCTTAGTGATTAAAATTATACATAAATTATATACAAATTAGCGGAATTAATGCCTCTAATGAAGTATTCATTCTAATGTCAATTTTTTAAATCAAATTTTACACATAAGAAAAACAACAACAACAACAAGTCTTGCCAAAGTAGTAAAAACATTTCTTTTGTGACAATTTTCGAAAGGAAGTAAAAATTATATATGTATATAATTAAGCGGAAGTAGAAATAATTAAATTGCAATTCGGACTAGATTTACATGATGAAATATTTCACTAAATTCATTGCAGGAAAATTTGCTTCCGCTGCTAGGGAGGATATAAGGAATAATTCAAGATGCAAAAGCAGGCAGTTATAAAAAATTTTAAGAAAGTTTTCCAGTTTTCTTAATTTCATGACAAATTTAATTAAAAAAAAACCTATTGTGTATGTCCAGAATGTGCTAGCAGTTTAAGGAAATCTGTGCGAAAATTAGTTAGTGTCTAGTATAAGGACATTTTAAAAAATATTTTTTATTTTACTGAATAACTAAAATATTACAGGCTTATTTATGAATTTAAAGTGGGTTTGAAGTAGTTTTAAAAGATGGAAAAGTCGTCTTCAAAGTAAATGCGGGTATTAATGGTTATGGAAAAAATTACCCTACATAATATCAAATAAAAATTAATATTCGGTATACATATTTTTGAAAACAATTATTTAAATTAATTGTTATATGATTTGGGTAGAGTTGTCTATATGCCTGTATTTCGTGCATGCTAACCAAATCTCCATACACTTCATGTTTGAATGTTTTTCAAACATGATGATTGAAGTGTACTTAAAAACAAATTTAAGTAAATATTTTTGTCAATATAGATTAATATTTTCAAAATTTTTATAGAGAAAAAAAAAAAGGAGAAGCCAATTATTACACTAGCAGAACGGTACTGTACTTTTTCGATGGCCGCCACATCATCATCATGAGCGTTCATGTATCTGTCTTTTACAATTTTCCAGGTAGCTGCTAGTATTGGGGAATATCATTTGTTTGAAACGCTTGTGTATGGACAAAGAATACGAGAAGGGAATACTTCTTATATTCTTTCTATTTAACAACAATAGCAAAGAGTGTTAGAACGAAATACCAATACCAGTGCTCTTTTTCTCCTCTCTATACTAGTAGTACTGTTCCGTTCTGCTGGTGTAATAATTATTTGAAAAAAAAAAAAAATATGAATATGAATTTACAAATTCAATAATCGAACTCGAGCCAGAATAATTAATTTCGATTTGATCAATACAATTTGAAAAATTACGTAAAATTAAAGTAAATATATTTAGTTTAAATTTATATAAATTTTTCATTAGTAAAAGAGTATTAATCCGATCTCGGAAAATCAAGTTTTTCATCAGATCTCATCATTTTGAGGTTCTATGAAACAATTGTGATGATGTTTGCTATGATAGCCGTGTGTAAATATCCCATAACTTTTGAACAGTTGAATTGGGCGGTACGAAAATTCAACATTCAGTAGGTTTCGACCTCACCTAGATGTTTAATCGATTGGACGCGATAGATTTTTCGAAAATGTATTTCGAAATAAATTTAGAATACCACTTGAATTGAACTCAACTTTCAACAAAAAAAATGTCAATTGCAGGAAATTTCATGAAAATCGATTAATTCATTAAATCCATGTCCTTGTCGAAAAAAATTAAAAAATTCTTTTCCTCAAAACCTTTTATTGCCTATATGTCTTACGATACGGTTCATTTAGGCGAGAAGAGGTAATAAGAGATATCGTTGCCCAAGTTCTTTTAATAACCTTGATAACTATTTTTAAATGGAAATTGATTTGTTCTTTCAGGCTTCTTGTTTTGCTAATGGAACAAATAGATATGAAATAAATAAATTAGTAAATAATTAAGATATCGCAGGTATGGCCTGCAAGGTCAACCATATTTTGCTACCTAAAATAATTTTCAGACGAAGGAAAATTTCCTTGAAAACATGAACAAATTTGGGTTTTTATTATTATTTTCCTTTGCATTTAGTGGAGCAGGCAATTAATTTACTATAGTATTATTCTTAATGCCAGGTCAATATTTTAATCTACGAAAGCTGGATTTATGTACGAGCACCTTTAAAAATAGATAAATACGGGTATTTTTCAGGTTTAGTGCATAATCAAGCGGGAATGAAAACAAATAAACGTGTAGGTATGTTTGAGAGTGCAACAGACATTTTGTACATTCACACGTATAGTAATAAAAAATGTCCACCAATAATCTTGCCTCAAAATGTATGTTTGTATATAATTCTTGGGGCGTTTTTTCTTGTTTTCTTTCATTTCTTATATATAGTTACATATTTTCAAATTAAATAACAAATTGGAAAAAATGTATTCAAATTGTAACAAAAAGAACGAACACTGAAGATGGAACATGGCCGAAACCGGTCTTTTTACAAGCCAAATTTGAGGTGGGACGACGGAAATCGTTTCAAATTAAAACAAACAACTTCGGAAGAAAACTAAAACACACAAAAAATCACTTCGCCTAAAGTAAAATAAAATGGCTTCATAACATTATACGACAAAATCAGTTAGATAACGCGATTTTTTCGATTCTTTGGCGTCCTAATGTTTGATTAGAGGACTTTGCGATTTTTTTTTTCATAAAGTCGAATTACGGTCATATGTGAAGCAGAACATTCGAAAATAAATTATACTAATAATTTGAAAAGCATTCTATTTCATATGCTCAAATACAATATGATAATTCCTGAAAATTCAATCATTTTTGAAAATTTCAAACAATATATGTATAAACACAGCCTTAGAAAATTTCTATACAAAAAACACAACAAACAACTTTTGGTAAACTCTAACGATTTTTTACAATCGTTAGAGCAAATTAAACAAAAAAAAAAAAAAAGATTTGACAATCGTGGATATCACTTGTGTTTTCACAACAACTATTTGAATAAATAATAATTTTGTTACATTCAGTAAAACTATTTATAGTATGTGTTCTTAACATATTAATAATTATTTTAATCTTTTGTTTGTTGTTGGCTTAGCTGAATATATGCCTACATTTCATTGACGCTAACCAAATCATCAGTACCCTTTTAGCCAAATCACGTTTAAAAACCATTCAAGCTCGTATACATATGCCACAGACTACAAATACTATATGAGAATTCAAACAGAACTCCATCATATTTTTCTATTTGTAATCAACAAATAGAATATCTTGAATAACAAATTTGATAAATAATATTAATAATTTGTTTTAATTACCTGCTATTATCTAAAAGCGGATGACTCTTTTTTTTGGTTGTATATTTTAATTTGTTTTTTTTTTTATGAAATGCAAGTTAATTTCTGTAAAAATTAGCTCATCATGAATTAAGCACGTTTAGGGAAAATTTAAACGTTTTGTGCAGTACAAAATACCAAAAAATACTTTTCACTTACAGATATAACAGACGAGTACATATACATAAATAAAATATTTATGTATTGTAATTATTGTTGTTGTAGTTCGTACATGAAATAATTCACCTGTTAATTTAGTTGGCATTTCCAAGTACAGTTGTAATTTGAGTATATTTAACTGATATTTAATAACTTTTTCATTAAAACAATTTAACGGGTCTAACACCCACATTTCGTGTTGCATTATTTTGTTATTTACACAGCAATTTACGTAACAAAAATAATGTTTTCTGATTTACAATTAGATATCAGTTACATTTATTATATATTTCTCTTCTAATTTTCATTAATAATGACCTTCAATGCAAAATGTTTTTTATTAATAACTTAATTAACAATATTAAATGTTATATTTTTCAACACAACTAAATATTATTATTTACAACTAAATATTATTATCTTTAGTTTCTTATGAATGTAACATTTATTATTTATTTTCGTTGCTATAAAAAAAAATCCGAATTTATTCTAACATTTAAACATTATAAAAATTTTTGCTAAAAATATTATGTACATAATTAAAAAACAAAAGTCATTATTTTTACATTTCGGAAAATATTTATAATTAATAATTTTTTTAGTTGGGCATTTAATGACATTTAGACATCCCTAATAGTCACTGTTTTCAACTTAGCATATTTAATGCTAGATATAGCATATTTTGAACATATTCAGGACCATTATTACAACTTTAGTTAAAGAAACCTTTAGCAAAAGTGAACGATAAACTGACCCTTGAGAATATTTCGTTATTTTAAATTTCCCTGTAAAAAGTTGTCTCTTTCAAAGCAATATGCCAGAGTATTTACTGACTAATTTTTAATGGCTAAAAAATTCTTAATAAAGGCACTGGGAACGTCGCACATATGTATTTTTTTGTTGTACTTTTTATTTAAAAACATATACTTGTTTTTATTAATTTAGATTTCTTAGATAAAAAATAAAATGTCATCTTCCAAGAAAGTTTTACTCAATCGGCGAGAAAACGAATTATTTGATAAAATAAAAAGTATGGCAACTTAGGAAAATGTGGCAACTTCAAATGGCCAAACTTCACGATAAAATTTAAAGATAGAATTAACTTGCCTTTAATTTGTCGTTAAATTTTCGGTTGAGGAACTGCCTGATAAAATAGTACCTTTAACTAGCGACAAGTTATAATAATGGCCCTTAGCACCTTGAAAATTGGTCTAGCAGTTAGCATCTCTTTTAGCGTTGTCTTAGCATTTTTAGCATTTTGTAATTAACTTTTTGTAATATTTTTTTGCACTCTTACAACTGGTTTTCGAAAAGCTCTAATCGACAATTTCCCCATAAGACTCTATGCGCAAGTTTAAATGAAAACGTGTGATAATTAAATTTATAAATTCAATTTAAGTATTTATTTATATTTAATTTCATATAAAGAATTCTTCGTTAAGTGCTTCCTTAAATTAAACAAAAAAAAAAAAAAAAAACAAAGTGCGTGTAAGATATCATAAAATTTATTTCGATGCAAATATACGAGGACTGTTCAATAGAAAAGGTGCAGAAAAACGAGGCAGTAAAATGTTCACAAGTGGTACAGGCTTTTCAAAGACGATGCTCGTCCTGGAGGCTCCATCACATCAAAAACGGATGAAAATATTGAGACTTGTGCTTTCACGGATGTAACGATTCGGTGCCAGATTTTAAAATGCAAGGACTTAATAATTAAATAATTTGAGCTAGATATGGATCATATTTATCTGAAAAATATAGATTATGGACTTGGAAACTGAAAGGTTTTCTAACATGAAATCTGGCGATTACAATAGTAACAAAATGACATTGATACAAAAAAGTTTCTACATATTGTCGCTTTAAGAAATCCGCATTATTTTTTTAAATCCTAAAATCTGCAATTTGACATTTTATGGGTATTAAATCCTAAAAAATTTCGATAAATCAGTGATATGTAAATATATCTATCTGTCTGATAGTCGAAGAAACTTAAGTAACATCTCGCTGGATATTTGCAATAATTTTATTCATATGAAATAATTGTTTACGGAAGAACGATAAAGTTTGCATTTGCGCGAAGAAAGCTGCTCTTATAATCTAATCCAAATAATCTCGAAATTCATTATAACGTAGCAGTTGGTAAGCGCAAAATCGACTGGGGAAACAGCGTAAGATTTTTATCGCAGTTTATGCACTCGTAGTGCTCAGTGCATGAAAACTTATTATCGGTATTCTATGCGTGTTTAGTGGAGTAGTGACAGTGAAACGACACTAGCCTCCTACAGGTGGCTCATAGAGTGGGCCGATCTAAGTATTTGCAAGGCTGGAGTATAGCGAATATCGTTAGTGTTTAATGGACAGGGTTTGGCAGTTTCGAAGTATACTTCTTAAATTGCGCTTTCATTTCTTTGTTTAATTTCCTTTTTTTATTTTATTAACGAGCTTTAGGTCTTTTTATAAAAAACAAATTTATTTAATTTAAATATCTGTTTTCTGAAGAAAACAGATACGCCCAAAGAGGCGTCGAAATATTTAAATTCAATTAAATCAATTTTTGTTAATTAAATTATTCTGATTAGGAAAGAATGAGTTGAAAGGATTAAATTAAGGCTTATTACTCTGACAAATATGGAATAATATGTTATAATCGCATACATATGTAAACATATATTTCTTGATGAGCTCAAGTTCAGATCTCATCAGACTCTCAGACTATAGAATGATATTTGATTTTTAATGTTTTTCATAATCAACAAATAATCCTGTCTTTTCTAATCATGAAAACCACAAAAAAATAACAAACATCATTGTCTCTCAAATGGCGTCAGATGAGATTTGAACTTTTTCCCATGGAGAAAAATATGTTGAACGAGACCAAAGCTAATCATCACTATAATTATGTATATAAACTAAGGTATTCATTTAAATGAACATATTTTAATCGGTTAGTCGCTCGATTAATTAAACGAGGTTCCCTTTGGTTAAGTTTGTATTAACCGATCAATGCAAATTTTCCATGATTTTAATACGATCAATAATAAATAACCTTAAAAAATAGTTTGATTCAAATGAAATGAGCTCAAATCTCACTGGTCCCTAATATCTGGTCTATATGTTCAGGCCAACATAGAGGAGACCACTATTATCTAGTGTCAAAAGATCCCTAGGAGTAAAAAATCTAGAGCTGTAAACGGATCCTAAGTCAGCGCACAGCCGGAAACAATTTGCGATCATACCATTGTCCAGAGAGGAGGCACGTTTAACAAACTTGATGTCAGAACTCAGCAGAAAAACGTTTATCCTCCAAAAATCTATGGCAAGATATCTTGTCCTACATGATGGGGGGCATTGTGCACCTAAGTCCTAGGCAGAATATCAGTATCCTCCTCGCCCATATCCGCGGCCAAACTGGAAAGGCGTTAAATCCTTTTCTTATTGTTCGTTATCCTTATATAGTTCTTTAGGTTGTGTGTATACTCTCCGATTTATTTCGTGTCACTCTTTGGTTGTTGTTCACTTGCCTGTGTTTCTCCTCTTATCTGTGTGTCTTTCTCACTATTCCTTTTCACTTCATCCCCATGTTCCTATTTCCTGCGTAGTGGTCTGGTGTGTTTCCTCACTTCGTGCGTTGTAATCTGTAGTTGTTTTTATAAGTCTGGCTTCCTCTCTTGTTTTGGTCATGTGCGGTTGCGTTGGAAGCTTTAATTGGGCCATTGTTTCGAGTTGTTTTAATAAATCCTGACTAGCGAGAAATTCTTTCACTTATCGTAGATGTTGGAGAAGTTGAAAGCAATGAATTATAGAGAATATCCATTTCTTGTTTTTGCTTTTGTCTAAACATATAAAATCTTCCATTGATTAAAAAAATTTGCAGCATTGACTTTCGTCAGATAAAACATATATGTAACGAAACAAATATTTAATTACTCATAAAAACACTACGAAAAATATAAAGGTTTGTTTAATCTGTTGATTGACCGAAACTAACCGATTTAATCGTTAATTGAAAATAACCAATTTTAAATTAATTAAACAGTTAACTGGGTAGCAATTAATCGGTTAACTGATTGAACGCTCTAAAATAAATATATGTGAGTATATTAGTTTGGGTGTAAAGAAAATAATGTATCGTAGTGGAGGAAATGATTTCTATGCAGAATTCCATAGAAACTATAGGTTTAAAAATGAAATTCGAGCTTGCGAAAACTTCAATGTACTCAATTAAGATCGATGAATTTCGAAAAAAAAGTTATTTGATTACAAAAGGTAATCCTCAAACTACTAAAATGTAAATCAGTCTAGCCCGTGTCAAAGTTCATTGAAATTACGTGAATTATTTCTAAAATAAGAATTTCTTAAGCGACTGTGAACTGTTGGATAAGAAATAATTTAATTTCTATAAAATTCCAGAGTTTTTCGTGATTTATTTGATTAAAATAATTTGACGATGTTTACAAAATATGTCTAGCAGCACCCGATCCCACAGCCAAAAAAATGATATCTCTCTTTTTAATCATATTAACACTAATGAAACAAATTAATTAATTTTTTTCTCCAAAGGATTTTCACTGCATTCCAGCCAAATATCTCCATTGAATTTACTCGTTAGACATTTACTGCAATTAAAAATAAATCATATAAATAAAAGGTTGAAAGACATTTTTTTCAGTTTCGTACTTTGTGTTAAATTTATCAATTGTGGAATAAATTTTATGTATAATTGCCAGTAATTCGTTTGTAAAAATTAAGTCACTTAAAGTGTTTCTTATGCGGAACGTAGGCATTTGACACTAATACCAAAAATTTAATTAAATGATTAACATAATAATTAACCTTATTAATTACGTTGAATTAGGTTCGGTTAGGCTGCATAGGCCGTCAGTTAGTTCTGAGACATAACAGACCCATTTGGGTCCTGGCAGATCCCACTTTGTTGCCTGGGTAGAAGGAAAGGCTGTAATGTACGCAGCCTAATTCGCCTCATTAGACACGGCGAACGGATAGGAGTTTATCCCCCATAACCCGATGTTACTCAGTCTCACTTGGGAGAGAGCGAGGCAGTCACAGGGGGCAACGGCAGCTTCTACAGAAGTTATTGTATAGGAGACCTAGTCTCCAGCAAGGGACCAGTCAAAACCGCACAAGTGTGCACAGTTATTCGCGAGAAATACCCTTTCAGACTACAAATCTTCCACAGTCATAACGGGGCCAGGTTATTCTTGAGATCCCACAGATAACCGTACCAGAACATCTGGCCTTTGCGATTCCATAGAATTCCCTCTGAAACTGCTCCTTAGAGTAGCCAAGCGGCGCATCCATCAGCTGATCCCTTTCTCGTTTAGTCAATCGGACACCGGGCGAATATTCATACCATGGTTCCTCACACAGTTACCTGACCTTCTGATGGCCGATACTTCGTCTTTAGTACACTTTGTTCCTAATTTGAAAGCCAGGGACCCTCCACCTAACCCAAGTCCAATTTAGACCTATCGCTATAGATGTCAAGAGCGTCTCTATGCCGGTGCTGAACACGCGGCGTAGGAAAAGCACCCGAAAGCACTACCTCAAATCTTCTATCATTATTGTTAGTTCTTTCTAAAAATAAAAAGCACCGCCAGCTTCTTTGACAAATTTTATTGGAATGAATCATAAAAAGGAAAAAACAGAAGAAGTTAAGAAAAGAGAAAAATAAAGATGCGGTTGGGTTGCAGAGTTGCCAGCGTGCATACAATTCAAAAATTACCAAAAATTATATCAACCGTTAGCCAGTGTATCATAATAAGCAACTTCTTCGCGGGAGCGGTGCGAGATGCACCAGATACTACCAGAAGTTTTTAAGATTTTGCCTATGATTTCATAGTAGGTGGCCTTCACCATGGCGGGCCACCATATTAATATAATATTTTGAGTTCCCAGGATTTTTCTACACGTATATACTTTATACTTTCATTATCACCCAAAGGGCGATTAATTGTATAAAAGCGTAAAAAGAAAAACAAAAAGACGCAAGTCAATTATAATTGTTTGTTGTGTTGTGTTTGTACAAAAGCTTTCTAAAGCTATTATACTTTTGTGTTTTTGTTGATTACAGATAGAAAAATATGATTGAGTTCTGTTTGAATTCTCATATAGTATTTGTAGTCTGTGGCATAAGTATACGAGATTGAATGCTTTGCAATCATGATTTGGCTAAAAGGGTACTGATGATTTGGTTATCTTTAAAATAAAAATTGTTCGTCTTCCTTGTAAGCAAAAACAACTATCGATCAACTCGAAATACTTTTGGAATAACTTTTTTTAATTAATTTTTTTTTCACTTGACAGTAAATTTTAATTAAATTGCCTTTATAAATATTTTATACATTATTGACATACTTTCTACTCTTGTTATCCAAACATAAATTTGGTAGCGCTAACACGCTTGTTCTCATTCAGCTGGTTAAATAATTTGGTAGATTCTAAATGTTAAAATAAACATTTATTATATAAATTAATTTTTTTTATAACAAGTAGTTAAAGATACAACCAAAACGACTACAAATTCCAAAACCACTTATAAAAAAGTCTTGATATGAATACAAAATATAACGATCACTCAAAAGGCAGCGAAATAATTGTAGTCGCCTATAATTTAACGGATACACAAAGAAAAAGTTTTTTTTTTTACAAATATTTAAAGACCTGATCGATCGATTTTTAGATAGAAATTCAAACAAAAATGACAAGCAAGAATTATTCTTTAATCAATTCCTTTTTGATCGATTGCTTGAATTATTGAAAAGTACTTATTTTCGAAGATACGATAAGTGCGCAACCGAATAATATCTACAATCAAAATAGGACTTGATACTGCAAAGTGGCGCTCTACAAATTGCAATGTGCAACACGGGCGAAATGAGCAGTTTTCAATAAACGAAATATGTAGCTGCTCAGCCAGATGTCTGTCTATGATCCATAAATGCGAATTTAGCACCAACAAAGACAATTATCAAATGCGGCACTTGTTTATTCAAAATTTCAATAAAAAAGTCATAAAATTTAATAAACACTTTTGTTAAGAGACATTTTCAGTTGATAAAAACGTATTTGGAAAACAACAAACGAACCCATTATCTCTTTTGGCCTACATAAGTACATATATCTTCGAAGTTTTAAACATTTAAATACAATTTGTGAACTATATTCCATAATTGAAATAACAAAATCCAGTTTATACAATTCTTAGTCATGGCAAACTTTAATCTTTTGTTAACTTTAAAATACTCAACTCTGAAATTTGATGTGGCCTGTTTTTTTTTTAAATCACTTCTGTTTTCTACAAATATTTCAAATTTAATTTATAAGTATGTACTCGTACATACTAGTGATATTACGAAAGTGAGTTTTTAGACATTAGCGAATATGATTATCTAAGGCAATGTTCGCGAGATTATAAATACGAATATTAAAATTTGAAAATTAGAGGACTCGATTTATAAGTATGTCTGCAAAATTAAATAATTAAAATTTAAATGAAAAAAATCATTTTGCGTAAAGATTATCACAAAATTTTATTCAATTAATTATAAAAACGATACAAAATACTACTACAAATTTCTAGCATAAAGTTAGATTTTTTTTGAAGATTAGATTATTAATACCGTGAAAGTACTCAAACATATTTAATAACAATATATATAAAAAATCATCATACTCTTATATTTAATACCATTAAGGGAAAGAACCAATAAATCACTTTCTTGTCTTCCATAATCGATCGTATGCCAACTTCCTTCCTGCACTCCTCCCGACCCAGCTCGAATTCATAACGATTTGTATGGTTTTTTAGTTTATAACAAGAAGATTATTGATTTAAGTTTAAAATAAAGTTTTTTTTATTTATTTTTTATTTTATTTATATTTATTATTTGTTGCAAATGATTCTATTTTTGTGCCATTTATGTTTTTTTAACACTTTCTACATTTTTAAGAACATATTCGACAAATATACCCCAGAATTTGGCAAATTCGAATCCGGGCACTTATTCGAGGATACGAATACGAACATTCTTCATATCACTACTAGTACATATATAATAATTTTTCGTACTATAAATTGAATTAAAAAATTAAGAAATATAAATAAATATGATGTGTCATATTAAAAACAAAAGTACAAATAAAATAAGAAGGAAATGATTGCTGTTGCAAGAATGGAAAGTTTTATTGACATTTTGTAGGCAAAAGCTTATCAGTTCGTTAGTCAGAGTTTAGTATGTACGTGTTTTTATGTATATCCGTGCCCTTGCTGCGAAAAAAGCTTAATCAACATAATTTTTGATTTTCACTTTTTCATCGCAATCGATAATTGACGATCTTTAAAATTAAATCCTAAAGCTTTGTAATCATTAGAAGTGGCATCATAAATTTAGAGCAAAATCAATTTTGCAATAGATGTGTAATTTAGTGCAAGGGCAGTTAATAAAAAAACACTTCTAAAGTAAAATTTTGTGTTTGTCCCTTTTAATTTTCAAATTTATTAAACGTGAAAAATTAATCTAAAGTAATTTTTGTTAATTTTTTTTATAAAAAGGAGAAATAATCAGGCCTTCTTTGTGAAAGAGGGCGGACAGTTGCTGAAAACGAGAGAGAGAGTTATAGAGATAGACAGATTAATTCTTATGCTACTCTGCTGTTGCGCGCTTGAAACAGTGATGGAAAAGTTGTTACGATCGTACTTTTTTTGATACTATTTGATTTGAAAAAATACCGTGTTACTCCTCTGTTACATTTGATACTCTCAGTGATACGTCTTAAATTCATCTGTTTTAGTAAAGCTATTGTTTGTTTTTTACATAACTATTAGTTAAAATAGATTGTTTAGTTATAATAATAAATTTGTATTTAAACATATATGTATATTTATGTCCTCTGTTAATTTTTTTTTTTTTTTGAATATGTAAAATTTTATATTGGGTATTTTTTAAGGTATAAAACTTTAAATTGAAATAAATCCTAGGTGAATAACGCTACTGGTATAGATTTTGGCTTATTTGAAGGACAATACTCAATGATTTTGACTTTAATGTGATGGAGGAAGCTTTTTTGGAAATGGTCTTAAAATGTAAGAGAAAATTATTTTCGAAATAAATCCATTCCATTCAATTGGCGCTATTTATCTAGGGGGCTTTTTCAGTTTAAAGTATAAGGTATATCTTAAAAAGTACAAAATAAATTTTAAAAATGTTTTGTTTATAGGTAAAATGAACTTTTTATGTATTGATTTATGGTTTTTGTTAACTTTTTGTTTTCATAAAGATTTTTTACTGTTTAATAAAAATTAAAAAAATAAGATTTGTTACTCTTGAGGTTAAAAAAGTACTCTCATTTTTTGATACCGAAATGAAAATTTCATTTTCCATCACTGATATGTATTGTAGCCATTTTATTAGTTGGTTTAATTTTGCTAACAGTACCGATGAAGGAGGGCGCTGTGATGTACATTAGAATAGAAGAGTATCAATCGCTGCTGGTACTGTTCAACACTAATGCACATTAGAAAAATTTATGTATGATGTTGATGACTTGACCTGAACAAAGTTCGAACCCACGTTTTCACTCATAATTTGCTTTGTACCCACTTCAAAAGAATGATACTAATGTCAAAAAGGCATATGTAAAAAATATATATTTCATAAAATCTCTGTCCCATAAAGGTTGTTTCTCAATTCTTTCTAGTCTATTCCCCTGTGGTCAGTAATGTCCGCTGAGGTGTCATCAACAAAAAATAAATCAGTATCTCGCCTGCACAAAGGCTGGGCATTGGCAGAGGAAATGCTCCAATGTCAATAAAAAAATAGTTTTTAATTTCTAAAAGATTTAGTAGCCCACATTTACATTGTGTAAAATTTCTTCTTGCAACTTTTCTTTTTTGAGGACTATTACACAGTTGTTTTAAAATTTCACATTTAAAATATTGCATTTATTTCTACACGGGAAATTTACTTATAGACATGTGCGAATAAATTTATTTAAATACGCACAAGTTTTTAAATAACAACAAGAAAATAAATTTTAAATTAATTACACGCAGGAAAAAACGAAATGTCGAAAATTCCTTAACCAGACAATTTTGTGCGATATTAATTTTCAGTTCAGTTCCGTAATTTCTTTTTTACAATCAATTATGGAAACGTGGAATTCAGATAGAATTCCGTGTTTGACTTTAAGCAGTAAAAGTGCAAATGAGAAAAACAAAAGAGAATTGTACGCGTAAGTGGTGTGACCTTTCCATTCTTCCTCCATCTCTCTCCCTCAAATTCAAGAATTGCCCAACAAATTTTTCATAGTGTGAACAGGGACTTCTTGTTAAAAATAAATCTTAAGTTTATATTTTAATTATACAATATAGAATACTCATATTGTATTTGGCATAAGTATATGAGATTGAATGCTCACAAACAGCTTAAAGTTCATTGACAGTTTGGTTTAGCGACCAATGAAATGTTTTCATATGAACGGCTAAAGCAACAACAAACAATACCTTTTATATTTTATATATAAAATATATTTTATTAAACTTTTATCACTTTTATATTAAAACTGTTTAGTTTATAATCGATTATACAAGAATTCAAAATAGATTAAAGTATAAATTTATTTAAGTGTACCAACAGTGGGTCATAATAACGCAATAGATAATTCAACTTTTAAATTTTCCTTAATAGCGAAAACAACTTCGCACAAAGAAGTTTCTCTATTTGGTACTAACAGTCATCCTCAAGGCAATCAAGTTTTGTAAATGCAAAAAATATTTGTAGAAAAATTAATTGTGTAAAAAAAATTTCTTGGCTTTACGTACGAGTATTTAAAAGTTTTTATTCTACTCATTGACTTATTTCATAATCTGTTGAAAATTTACTTATTGTTCACATTCAAATACTTCAAAAGAATTTGAAACAATTGTGTACAAAATATTTTTACATATACATAGTATATTAAAGTTATTCAGTTAATAAAAAATTCGGTCAGTAAACCAGGTTGTTTTTCCCTTAATTTTTTATTCCCTGTTTTCATCGAACGCAGTGTTTTTTAATGTCAGTTTGTTGACTTTTAAAATTAACAAATCGATTGCAAATTTTTTGCACTGTTTTTTTTGTCCACATATTTTATTAAATAACTTTTATTTGTTATATTTATGTTATAAAGTTTGAAAGTATAATTCTTTTTGTTGCATTGTGTTGTATTTGCTTCGTGAACTGAAAGTGCTTAAAAAGTGACAACTGGTTCTTATCACTTATTTAAAGTCAATTGAAAAGCTAAGTGCAGTAGTCATTACAAATCGATTTTAAAATCTAAAAAAAAATCATAATATTTTGTGTTTGTTTTCTTATTATTAATAATTATTTTTTTTTAATTTAAACTTACAACACAAGTACTTGAGAAAGCCCCTAGTAAAAAAAGAGTTTTTTATTAGTCGAAAGTTATCTACTTACTACTTAGTGGATGGATTATTTCTAATGATTTAAACACACCATATTCTGTTTTTTTTAAGATTATTCACTGAATCGGAAGCTAAATTTTTGTGTGTAAAGATAAATTTACATTTAGCTAGCGGAGACAAAAACCGTATTTTTGCAGTAATGTCGATTTCCCACTTAACAGAGTTCTGTTAAGCAGTTAACAGAAATTTCACATTGGGTTAGGTTCATTTAGAAGGCGAAATATAGGAACTCCGACTAGGACCACAAAAAAATTTTGAAACGGGAAATATGCTCCAAGAGTTTCTTAATGAAATTATGTAAATCAACGCAGGGTGTTAAAACCATAACAAAATTAGTTTAGAAAAACTTTAATTGCTTGAGAAGATTAGTAGCAATATTGGATAAACGGAGAGGGGCTGATACTATACACTATATAATGATAGTGATCTAGGGTGTGCTTTGAATGGTATTTAATGGTGGGATTTCTGAAATAATCTAAAAATTAGAAGAAAAAAAAGAAAAGATTTTTTTCAAACCGCATATATTAAGTGTAGGGTAGATAATGGTCAGGGATGAACCACCTTAATGTTTGTTTCCATTGTTTGAATACATATACATATGTATATTATCCCTGAAGGAAACATGGGGACAAGTGTACCCAAGTCACCAGTTTTGTCGACTATTTTGGTGACTCATATGTAGACATCGTCAACGGAGTTGTCAACAAGTTTTTGTTTGATGAGCAGAGAAATTTCTGAGAGCACGTTTATGCCTCTTCATTTTTTAATTGCGTTTATTTGTTCTATGGTGAACTTTTAATCATTTATTTTAACTAAAACTGTAGGGATATATGTATATCAAAAATTGTTTACATGGACCCATTAGAACGACCTCTTCAGTAGTGGGTTTTCAATGATAAGTCCATCTTAAATGTCAATAGAAAGAAGTATTGTGTAGAGTATGTCAATGTCTACAGGGAAGCACTAGTTCTACGGTCGTCATATGGTCCCATTGGAACTAGTTCGTCACTAGTTCCAACGTCAGTAGTGGATTTTCAATGACAAGTGCATGTTAAATGTCAACAGAAAAAAGCATTGGCTGGGGTATAATTTGTCACTAGTACTGGTGACTTTGTCAATAGTGAATCACTAGTGACATTTCCTTCAGGGATTTAAAGCTAATTGTTAAGTGTTTGTGTTTGAGTACGTAATTCGGTGAATTCCCTGTTTATATATTTATTATATATTCTTTGAAGCTAATGTACAAGTATGTGTGCTTATGTATGCTATTCAGTGTGACCGTTAAGAAATTTGGAAAAGTGGCACAAAAAGGGGATTTTTTTTTTCAAAAAGGGGCAACGACTTAAGAAACGGTAATTTAAGACAAAAACACGGCTTTAAATTTATTTATAAAACAAATAAAATTTTATTTCAAATAATTTAAAAACATAACAAAAACAAAAACATAACAATAATGCAAAATATGTATGTACATACATATAATAATACAATAGTACACTAGGTGTTCCTGAGCATATAAACATAAAATTTATTTAATACAAGATACATAAAAAAGATTTTGTAACTCAAGAAAATAGGGTATAGTAAAACTATATTTTTGTTCTTTTAATTCAATATTTTTTTTGTGACCATTGTGTAAAATTTCCTGAAGTTTTAGTTTTTTGGAGTTTTGGAAATATATTTTTTGACAAGATCTTCAGTCGGACACCAATCTTCCAAATCAACTTCTAATAAATTTATTGCCGAAAGCATATCTTCACAAGTATTAACAGTTAATCTATTTGACAATTTATCTTTCATTAGCGCTAATTTTGAAAAAATACGTTCGGCACAAGCACTACTATGCGACAAAGTAAATACATATGATGAAAATTTATATAAATTCGAAAATAAATGTTCACCAAATGTATTTTTTAGCTTTCCTATTTCGTACCAAAAACTTTCCGGATTTGAATTTATGAAGATATGCTCATAGCTTTTGTCATTTATTTTACTCTCTAGTAATTTAAATTCATTAATAAACTCTTCTAAAAAAGGGGCAAAAAGGGGCAGAGTATTGCAAAAAGTAGCAGATTTAGTTAATTTTAAAAAAGCGGTATCAAAAGTGGCAGACGGCTAGAAAAGTGGCAAATTGATACTTTAGTGGCAAAAACGGTCACGCTGATGCCATTCTGTAGTTTCTTCATTTGTGTGGGATCATAAAGTAAATGCTTTGTGTTTGTCCTTTTCTTTCATGTTGTTTAACATTAGATGGCGTACTTAATATTTTTCCTAATTCCTAAGCTAATTTTTGTATAATGATGAGACAGTAATAAAGATAATTTCCAACGAGTAACATCGCATTTTAAAGGAGCTTACATAAGCTTCCAAGATTATTACAAATATCCCACTAAAAAGGAACATTTTCCTTGATTTAAGTGAAATTTCACCAAATCTAGGATAAGTTTGATTGAAATCTGTGGGTTACTTCAAAAACAAAGTCAAACAAAGGCAAAAAAAAAACTGATTGAATTGAAGCGTGTGTTGTGGTATTTCCCCAAGCAAAAAAATTACTATTTGGGTATGGCTGGTATGTCATAAAAATAAAAATGTGTATTTTAGTAAAGTTTAGTTTAGAATATGATTTAGTTTATAAAATCTTAAAAATTGCAAATATTTTTCTTAAATTTTCGAAGAACTAACAAAAAGTTTCTAATGCATATTTTTTAGTTCATGACTCACTGGATTTCTAAAATCATTATTCATGCATGATTATATTTTGAATAAAACAGCGAATCATTCAAATCAAAGAATTGCAATAATTTGAATGCATCCATTTCGACCGAAAACGGAATATAAAGAAAATATGAATGAATTCATAATGAATTAACAAGTCCTGCGTTTATTTTCTTAAGATAAAAAATTAATTCAATTAAATTTTAAATGAATTCATGATTTTTGAATCATTTATTTTACAAAAAATAATTTTGATTTAAAATATTATTTAATGCACTATACACTGAAAATATTTGAATGCAAAAACAAAATTTCAAAATGAAAAATAGCCGGAAGCAGGAAATTGAGAAATGGCTGCAAAAATAAAAGATGGCGTCAAACTAAAAATGGCCCCAAAAATTCTAAAATATTTATTGTTTTCAATAGGAAAGTTTTGGAGCATTTTTCATTGCGACATTTTTCCAGTTTGAACAATTAATTAAAACTTAAATACCGAATATTTTTTTTTTTTAATAATTGAATGGTTCAAAAAATTTCAATTCATCAAGAACTCATCAAATTTTAACTCAATTCGTTTTCTTTATAAAATGTATGCATTCAAGGATTGTTAATTCATTAGGAATGTTTTCATATTTTATTTTTAAATAACGATATTTCGATTAAATAAGACCTTAAGCTTAAATAATATTTTAATTAAAATTATTCATATTATAGTTCAATTTCTTTTTTTGAAAAAAAAAGAATGCATTCATGTTGAATTTAAAAAAAGCAAATATGTATCATTCTTTTACAGTTCTGTTCTTACTTACATACTTACTGTAATAAACAATTTCAGCTTTTATGTGAAATGCCCCGATAATGCAACGCAGGTCTAGATCAATAAACAGAAAATTTCTTATTCAATTCCTGTAGTGAGTACTTTTATAAAATATAGGTTTGTGAGGCTTCTGAAGAATTGGGAATTATTAAAAAACATTATTCTCACGTTGCATTCCTTTTAACATCAAATTAATGCTAAAAATTCAAGAAATCTAGTGAAGTTTACGGAATTCGATAGTATAAATTAGTAGATGTAATTGAAAAACAGTTTGAAAAAAATATCAAAAGTTGTTTCGATCGAACTCAACATTAAACAGCAACGTTAGTTGTAGCCAATTTCATTAAATTTCGAGATATATCATTGTTGAAAATTTTCGAAAAATGTTTTTTAATAGATAAATAAATTTTTGTCAAATTTGATAGATCCTGCTGAGTATACGGCTGCATTTCATTGGCGTTAGCCAAATTACCAATACTCTTTAGACGAATAATGTGTCCAAAGCATATACTCAGCTAAGCCAACAACCAACAATAATTTTTCAAATAATTTTTTTTTTTGAGAATATCTGGAATAATAAATTTCATAAATAATTTAAAATAGTAATTTAAAAAAATGCAAAAATAAATTATAGTGTACGAATATAGAGTTTGCATACTGCACATACACATATGTACATATATTTTTTTGATAATATTTCATCGCAGCTTCAACCATAACGATATTAACTTTTAGTGTTTTTTATTTATTATACATGTATATTTTTTTCAATTTGATAAGAAATAAATTGTTATGAAAAAAGTTTTTTTGTTGCCATAAATTTGCTTGTTGTTTTTGTTGTGTTTTTTTTATTGCCACCTCATTATCAATACACCATGGAACTGAATATTGCAATTTCATATTCGAAACCCAATTAAAAGTGGGTGTTGAGGATAGAATCTGTTTTCCCAGATTTTTAATTTATCATAATGAAAGTATTTTCTACCGATAAATAGTTGTAATACCGAATTTTGAAATTAACAAAATCAACAAACATACTGTTATTTTTCATGGTTTGTATAACCATATGATGCTGATGCAGGCTCATCTTTAGGCATTCAGCCATTTCTATTATATTTTTCTAAAAAATATTTTTGAAAACAAATTAAAAGTATTATTTTCAATATAAAATACTTTAAACTTTATTTTAAATATAAAGCCGCAGAAATATTAAACACAATTTCATAATTTTTTTTATAAATTATGCAATAACGACAAATATATTTTAAAAACTGAGAAATTATCTTAAAGAAATTTTAATAATAATTAAATCGGTTCCTGCAACCATCATTTAAAACAAATGTATCAAACAACTTTTCCGCTTATAAGAAATTTAACAATTTTGACCGATCGGGCCAAAACGACAATAATTGAACCAGCCGTAGAAAATAATCGAGATTTTTAATCTTAAAATTAAATATTGAAGATTTTTAATTTTAATTTAATTTAAATTTATAAATTGATATTTCTTTGTTAGGATACAAACTTTGGACTTATGCTCGTTTCATTGGTTACTATGACATCTTGTCAAAGAAAATTCGAATAAAAGGCAATGCCTTTATCTATCCAACGCAAAAAAAACATGTCGATATCTTGAAAACTAAACAAGTTATGACAAAAATAGTAACCAGTTCTATTAAAAAAATGCCGAAAAGTTTTCAAGATATCGACTTGTTTTTTTGCGTTGGATAGATAAACGTACTGGTTTTAACGCGAATTTTTATTTTGCAGGTAGTGCGAAAAAAATTATTCTCTCAAAAATTATGATGACCTAACCCCATTGATTTTTTTTGAAAAATGACAAAAAAATTTTTTCTTATTTTCGCAAAAAGAATTCGAATGAAAGCCAGTGCGTTTATCTATCCAACGCAAAAGAAACCAAGTCGATATCTTTGAAACTAAGCAAGTTATGACCAAAATAGTAACCAGTTCTACTAAAAAGTGGCCAGAAAGAGGCAGTAGTAGAACTGGTTACTATTTTGGTCATAACTTGCTTAGTTTTCAAGATATCGACTTGTTTTTTTTTGCGTTGGATATTAAACGCATTGGCTTTCATTCGAATTTTTTTTTTTTGCGAAAATAAGAAAAAAATTTTTTTTTTAATTTTTTCAAAAAAATCAAAGGGGTTATGTCATCATAATTTTTGAGAGAAAAATTTTTTTCGCACTACCTGCAAAATAAAAATTCGCGTTGAAGCCAATACGTTTATCTATCCAACGCAAAAGAAACCAAGTCGATATCTTAAAAACTAAGCAAGTTATGACCAAAAAGGAAACCAGTTCTACTACTGCCTCTTTCCGGCCACTTTTTAGTAGTTTTTAAGTAAATTACACATCAAAAAAGCATTACAATCGCTGAGTTTTATTATTTCTTTGGAAGCTCTTGTATAGGGGAAAGTTATTTTTTGTTTTTGGGACGATTTTCCGTCATTTTTTGTTATTTGTGAATCCACGTCCTGCCTATTGCACGAGGGGCTAGTGGCCGATTACAGGAATGATCATTGTCTACTGGCCGACTAATCACTGAATAGTGGCCAACTATTTGACAGCTACTGCATAAAATTTTAGACAACATCAACACTGAGATTTTTCTTGTGGATTTGCTTTTCTATTTACAAAGTATGCAGTTTATAAATATCCTAGTTACGATGTTTAGCAGTTCAGCCACCGTAATGCACAAAAAGTCATATAAAAAAATAAAAAGTCACAATAATTTACAACAATATAAAATTATGTGAAAAAAGCAAAAAGTATTTATCATTCTGGCATTTCCTTTTTTACGACGATAAACTTTAAACTACTGAGTAGAGAAACAAAATAATTAAGCTTAATTTTTGTTTAACAAAAAATTCAATTTGTTTCATGAAAACATTTTAAATGTTTTATGGTTTTTTTTAATTTCGTTTTAGATTTTTACTTCAAGAGTACGAGTATGTCATCAAATGACGCCTATAATCGCAGTGAAGAACAAAATGAAGGCAACGGATCGGTTGCATCATTTAGCGGGAATAACGAGGAAAGAAATAGGCAGCTCACACAGATACAACAGCAGATAGTACCGAATGAAGAAACACACTTAAGGGATAGTTCGAAACAGGCCTATTTTAGTGACGAAAAGGTTCTTATACCTGAATCGGAGCGGGTAAGAAAATTGTATATTTTATATTAAATTTTTTGCACACAGTTTCGAAATGTGAAGGGTTTTCGAATGTGATTTTGTATTAGTTAGTAAAAAGTAAAAACAAAAAACGATTTTACAGACGTCACCCAAAAAAATGTGGTCGACAGAGCCACCTTTTAGCCTTCTGTGGTGCAATTTCACCCGAAGACATGCACTATTTTCATTGTTTTTTTGACTCTGGCATAGACGTAGCTAGAAAATTTTCAAGGGGAGTCTACACCCCTGAGAATACTTTAGAGGGGTGCAATCCTTTAGCGTACAGGAAAAATGTATGATTTTTTACGAATTCTACTGGAGAAAGAAAATAATGGGGGTATTTAGCCCCCTTGGCTAAAGCCTATCTACGTCCATGGCCTCTGGTACGCTGCGAGGGATCAATATTTTGTCTACACTTATAAAACAGCACAAAAATTCATTCGGCCTACGTCTAAAAAAAGCCAAGCATTCCTGACAAGATGTCACAGAGTATTAGCTTTTACAGGATAGCTTTTTCATATCCAAATATTCATGCTGAATGTGATGTACCTGCTCGGTTGAAATATCTAGAGCCTCAGCCACTTCATGCTCTTTTATTCCCCGATTGTTCAATATCATTTCATGGCTATTTCTGGCGTGACGACATCTTTTGGGCGACCTGAACGTTTGACGTCATTTGTACTGGTGTGACCACAATGGAATTCAGGAAACCACTTTTTAACCATTGAAATTGATGGTGCAGAGTCCCCATAATATTAATTCAAGCTTTCTTTGATTTTGGTGGTGTTTTTTTACATAAAAAATAATCAGCCCAATCATAATTATTACCGCGGAATTTATTTCTCTTGAAAAAATTTTTGTTCTTGTGAAAATTCCTCTATTGATAAATTCTGCGTGAACAACAAATTTAATAAGTGACAGCACTGATGCCAGCTGTTTTCCTTATTAAAATTAAATTTAATTTCTTCGTGCAACAATAAATAATATCATTGTTTTGAAAGAAATTAAATAAAAAAGTGGAGAATCTTACAGAAGAAATTGTTGTTGCAGAAAAACAATAACGAATTAGCTGAAGGGTTGCAGAGCGAAACTATTCAAATAAGTATATTACGGAGTGAATAAATTGGCGTTTCGTTATTTTATTAGAATGATTAGAGCAGACTCGTAACCTGCGTTGGCTTCCATTAAGGTTTGCCCTCTAAGGATTATATAAACCTTTTCTACTTGTTTAAACTTAATTAAAAAATAATGATTAATTTTTGTGAAAATTCCATCGTAATTTGTAGGAAATTTGTGGAACTAGCAGTATTTCCCCCTTTTTTTTGCATTCGTAATACCTAGTTTTTTTCTCTTCCCGCAGTTGATAAAAAAGGGGAAAAACAATTTTATGATAGGAGAAAAGGGAGAAGGGAAAAGACGGATTCTTTGTTAAAAAACAACAAAAAACTTAGCAAAAAAACTCGCATATACACAAACACACAACAGGTAAACAGGTAAGGTCACACGTACCCGTCTTTGTGTCTGTTGAAATTAACGGCGTTGTCTGCTTTAAATGGCTGTCAAAAAATAAACCAGTGTAGTGAAGTAAATAATAAATAAAATGTTACCGGCAACAGCACTGCATTCAAAGTTACTGCGCTGGACATATGCACAAAAAGTTACGGAACTATAAAACTGCCCTCGTAAAACAGTTTTGGAAACACTGAAATTTATTTGTCTACCCGGAGTTTGACTACTGAATTTGTCAGTTCAGATGAATAATTTTTGTTCAAATTAAGAAGAGAAAGAAGCCAATTATTACACTAAAAAAACTTTTTGTGTACAGTAAAATTTCGCCTACTAGAAAACTAGGCGAGTTTAAAACAGTTCAGTACCATTTTTATCCTCTGTTCCTTGATCGAAATTCAGTTAGTGGCTCTAAATGAGTCTTAGTTTGGAATGTATGATTTTTTAGTAAATTGGTTAAATATCTTGGGTCTTGTAAGCATTTGCAGCAAACGTAATGCAGAAAGTAGACATCCGGGATTGGTTTTCAAAGTAGCGATTGTCGGGCTTGATTATTAAAAGAATTATAGAAAACCATTTTTGTTCATTTAGGGTCGAATTTCGGCCACTGGGCTATTACTATCAGTTAAACTTTAAATTCCATCTTTTTAACTTGTACATGTGTATATATTTTATAGGTGGGCTTCAGTTGGCGTAAGTTATGGGCCTTCACAGGGCCCGGGTTTCTAATGTCGATTGCGTATCTTGATCCGGGCAATATTGAATCTGATTTGCAAAGTGGTGCAGTAGCAAAATATAAAATTCTCTGGGTACTTTTGTGGGCGACCGTGTTAGGTTTACTAATGCAACGCTTGGCTGCAAGGTAAATTATTTACAATAAATTTATTCATACAACAAACATTTTAGAATGATTTATTGCACTTTTTATTTTCTGTATTTTTTTCACATTTTTGTTTCATATTTAAATTGCTAGACTGGGTGTTGTAACTGGCCTTCATTTAGCTGAAATGTGCTATCGTCAATATAAAAAATTTCCACGTTTAATTTTATGGATTATGATTGAAATCGCCATTATAGGATCCGATATGCAAGAGGTTATTGGCACAGCAATTGCCATATATTTACTATCAAATAAAGTGTAAGTGTTGTTCTTGTTGTTTTTATTTAATGATGTAATTGATAATTAATTATGCGATAAATTTTATTTTATTGTATAGGATCCCTTTGTGGGTCGGCGTACTGATAACAATTATCGATACATTTACTTTCTTATTTTTGGATAAATATGGTCTACGAAAACTGGAATTATTATTTGGTATCCTCATCACAATAATGGCTGTGACATTTGGCTATGAGGTATGTACACACACACACTTATATATATATATATATATATATATATATATATATATATATATATATACACATACATTACAAAAGTGCTGACAACTGAGCAGCGGCTAGTATCCATTTTATTGTGCTATGGTTGCGAGGAAGATCTCATCTCTTATATTTCGAGGGTATACAGCACCTTGTTTATGTCTTATGTCTTAAGTAAAAATTCCAATAGCGACTAACCCACTTTTCATTTGATATATAGAAACCCTGTATGTCTAAGGATAAATTTTCAGGAATTATCTCCGAAATTCAATTTTGTAGTTCCAGTTAAGGCCTTCAAGAGTGACTAACCCAATTTCTGTTTTCTATATCACGGCATTACATGCCTTCCAACCGTTTGGCCACTGTGGCCGAAATCCTTCACCGAAACCCTGTATGTCTAATGACCAATTTTCTGGACTTAATACACATTTCCTAAATTCAATTTGTTAGTTCCACTTTTTATTTTTTTAGATAGTTGCATTCCAATGCTAACTATCTGTTTGGCCAGTGCGGCCAAAATATTTCACGGAAACCATGTATAATTAAATTTTGAATAAAGGTTAGCAAGTTTTCTTATCCGATTTGTGACATTTTCGGAAAGAGGATGATACAAATCAACTAAAAAAAAAATTTAAATAGTTGTTATTCAAAAATGTGATTTTTATTCAATTTTTAGTCCCTTAATAAAGTTTTTGTGTTTAACAGAACTATGTTAGCGTAATAACATCACTCTGTTAATGTTAGGGATTTTAAAATTTATTTATCTTCACACTTAAATAATATAAATTTTAAGGTTATAAATATAACAGAGACACAATTTCTTTTTTTGCGGTATATTTTTTCAAGCATTAAAAATAAAAATTATAGGATACAGCGTTGGCAAATTTCCTGATAAAGCCATTTGAATAAGAACACGACTGATATAGTGATATATTGCGCACAATAATTTGTGTCTGAAAAGAAACGATTTCTGGTCACCATATACAGTGGAAAGCAGATGTGGCCAGATACTGAAACTTAGTTAAACTTTCAAAATTAACAAAAATTCACAGGATATTTTACCTAAACTAAAATGTAAAATGAAAACAAAATGAAATTTATGAATTCGAGATTTATAACGCTTTTTAAAAAAAGTCAATGCATCCCCTTTTCAACATTTACAAAGAAAAAATTTGTTAATTTTAATTCGTGGTATATTTAACCCTTTCGGTACGAGAGACGATTAATTAGTTTTAAACTATTATAATGGACTAGTTCAGCTTAGATATGCATATTAAACTAATATATAGTTTTTTTTTGGAGGAGATTTAAGGAATGGGACATATATGTCCCATCAGGAGTTTGACATGTGATATATAAGTCCCATCAGTCCTAAACATATAAAAAAGAATATATATGTACATAAATAAATAATATATATACTTTTAATTTCATGGCTTTTTATTTATTCTTTCAAAATCATTTTGAACATTTTAAAAACCAAAACAAAATAAAAGGCAAACATTTGAAAATTATTTTTGAAATGAAAAAGAAACGATTTCTGGTCACTATATACAGTGGCAAGCAGATGTGGCGAGATACTGACTGTATGTAACATACAAATTTAGTTAAACCTTCAAAATTAAAAAAAAAAAAAAAAAATTCACAGGATGTTTTACCTAAACAATAATGTAAAATGATAGTAAATGGAAATAAAATGAAATTTATGAATTCGAGATTTATAAGGCTTTTTTAAAAAAGTCAATGTATCCCCGTTTCAACATTTCCAAAGAAAAAAAATTTTAATTCTTGGTATATAAAACAATGCCCTTTTTACTTCAATAATATGTTGTAGCCATAGACGTAACTAGAAGAAGGGCTATTTAATGCTAACAAAATTCAAATTAGAAAAGTTCGCATTTGTGTTATCCATATATTTTAGAAATGCATTTTAGAACACGAGACATTTGCAGTACTGCCAGTTAGAGCATATCTGAATGTAACTGCGAATTACATCAGCAGCCCTATGATGAATTTCTCAACGTGACCACATTTGCTCGCCACTGTATTTAGTGTTAAGATATGTACATATCTTACTTTTCTTATCTGATTCCATTGAAACGCAATGAGTCGCCTGATTATATTTAGTATCTTTTATATAATTTTCAACTACAAATAAAAAAGTTTTGTTATGTATTCGCTTTAAAAAATATAAACTTTTATCTTGAAATATTTGACTATTTAAGCACTTTCTATACAAATATACATATGTCAAGATAAAAAAGCGAGAGAGACTTTTATGACCAGCTTTTATATCGCAAACAATATCTAATCGTTATCTTTGTACACTTTAGAAATCAAGATAAATATTTGACATAAATATTTTACGCTAATGTCAACTACATACACTTCCATGTACGACTACGTACATACATATATAATTTTATGGTAGTTTATGGTTTTTCTTTAATCCAAAGCGACATGTGGAATGTTACTCGTATTATATGAAAAACACGCAAAGCTCGATAAAATGTTTGACGGCACAATCGTAAAGGAAATATTCATACTTTCCGTCATTTACTAATAAATTTTGTGACATTTAATCTTAACGTTAAGGTATTTCATTGAAAATGAAACAAATATTTAACAATTTATTCTTGATTTTAATTAAAAAAATATTAGAGTAAAGCGAATGTTCGCATTTGTAACCTCTTCGGTTATTTTTGCTGTTTGCGTTCGCTATAATTTATGCGATTTTCAAAGCTGCAATTTTGGCAGATGGCGCCAAATTCCACTATGCGTTGACATTTATAATGTAGATATAAGTATGTATGTAGAAGTGGAGTAATACACAAATTTGACAAATTTTCAGTATCCCGTTTTAATGCAGTATAATTTTCGCCGTCATTCTCTTCGTCGTCGTTTTTCATGTGCTCGAACAATTAAGCGTTTGGCTGAGCGGTTCGTGCAAACTGAGTCCAATACAGATGTGGCAGGTAGTGCATGTTCTACCGAGAACATCGCCAAAGAGAATCCACGAACATTAACCAGCCGACAACCACGCATACAATCACGCATCAGCAGACGTTCGTTGCAACGAATTTTAGTGAAAGATTTGAAAATGTTCCTCTAAAAAGTACAAACTATTCACGAACTGCTGGCTGCTGACCGTCGGACAAAGTTAACGTACTGCCATACTCTGTTCAAATTGGTGCAAGAGGATGATTTCGTATCAAAAATCATAATGCACTAGGAAGGCCATTTCCACCGTAACCGTAAATGGTGAGCGTAACAGGCAGATGCTAAACGAGTTTTTTTTTTGCACAAGTTACAACATTAAGTTGGTTTCAACAAATATAATGGCAATAATTCAAAATGCCATAAAACGAACGTATTTATTCATCAACTCGGGAGGTGGCCATTTTAGTTTCTCCAATTAACGTTATCAATTTTAAACTTTGAAATAAACTTTTTATGAGATCATTTTTTCATTTATAACAAAATGCCAGGCAGTTCAAATTTATTTAAAAAATATTTCAGTCATTAACTTTTTAAATATTTTTTTTGGGACAGCTAAAGGCCAAACGAATTAGAAAAGTTAATTAAATTCAAATTAAAAGTTTATATAACAAATTTTTTTGGATTGTAATAATGTAGCATTAATTAAATAATGTGTACATGGACAATGTAATATAAAATCTATGTTGGTGTAATCTTTAATTATTCTTTTCAGTATGTTGTGTCTGCTCCTAATCAAGTCGAAGTCTTAGAGGGCATGTTCATACCCTGGTGTAAAGATTGCGACTCCCAAGTCTTACTGCAGGCGGTAGGCGTAGTGGGTGCAGTTATTATGCCACACAATTTGTATTTGCATTCGGCTTTGGTCAAGGTAATTATAAAATTTATTGAATCGATTTAAACTTTGCAATCAAATGGCATATTTTTTTTAAATTTACTGCAGTCACGTGATGTAGATCGTCGCCAGCCCACGAAAGTTCGCGAAGCTAATTATTATTTTTTCATTGAAGCCACAGTTGCCTTGTTTGTATCGTTTATTATCAATTTATTTGTGGTGGCAGTCTTTGCCCATGGCATGTTTGGTAAAACTAATAACGATGTGGTAAGTAGAATAGAAAACGATCTAATATAAAATATTTTAATATAAAAAAATCTGTATTTTTAAAGTTACAAGTTTGCGAAGACAAATCCATTTATGATGACGCCAAACACTCATTTGTAGACAAACAAAATGGTACCGCCATTATTGATGCTGATCTGTATAAGAGTGGCTTGTTTTTGGGTTGTACTTTTGGTGTGGCTGCCATGTACATTTGGGGTGTTGGTATTTTGGCTGCTGGTCAATCATCTACCATGACCGGTACCTATGCCGGTCAATTCTCTATGGAAGGTTTCTTGAATCTGCAATGGCCCCGCTGGCGCCGTGTTTTGTTCACCCGATTGATTGCAATTGTACCCACATTTTGTTTGGCTTTATTCAGTAAAATGGAAGATTTGACAAGTATGAATGATATTTTGAATGCGGTTATGTCGCTGCAATTGCCATTTGCAGCCATACCAACGATAGCCTTTACTTCCTGTTCGGCCATTATGGGTGAATTTGTTAATGGAATGTGAGTATTTAAGTGAAATGGTAGGAAAGTTTCTTTTTCAGTAGCCAATTATGTGAGCGAAATAAATTTTGAAAGAATTATATTTGTCGGAAAAAAATTATGAAAATTCGATTATAGAATGATGGGGTAATAACAGCTTAGCTAATGGCCAAATATCCGTAATATTCAATATATTAATGTGGGCATTCCAATTTTTTTTTTCTCATTTTAGCCTCATTGATTAAAATTATAGTAAATATTTGTACTAAAAAAAATAATAATAATAAATCTTATAGGAAATTTCGTTAGTTAAGCAAATAAATTACAGTGAAGTTCGGTTACAACATACACAGGTTATAACGAATTATCGCCTATAACGAAAAACTCTTCCGGTCCCAACAATCTTGTACAAACATTTCATACAAATTATTACGGTTACAATGAACTATAGTTATAGCGAACTATCGTTTATAGAAAACTCTTTTTCAAGTATACAATGCAAAAATATAAGTTAAACTTTTGAACAGGTACACTCACAATATTATTTCAGTCATTTTTAAATGATTAAACATTTAAAATTAAAAGCTATTGTATTTTTAACATTCATTTAAAAAACTAACCATTTAATATTGAATACCCGTTGTTTATGCACCAAGTTTTATTTTCTAACTGCCCTAACTTTATTTTGACTCAATCATTTGTTTGTAACTTGGGGCCGATTATTTGGTGATAAAAGAGAAGAAACAAAGGAAAAATCTGTTAATGTTACGGAAGTCGTGATTAATTTCTTTGACAGTTAAATTAATCTGAGTAAAGAAAGAGTCATTATTTGTTTACTCGCTTAGATGCTTATTTTTTTTTTGGAAAAAATAAATAAAATAGAAGAAAAAAATTTTTAATATCAGACTTTTCATTAAATTTCAATGAAAAATAAGTGGACAGGTTTTCAAGCGAATTTTCATTTATTTTAAATTACAATTTCAGTTAGTTTTACCAACAGAATATTTCGAGTGTATGTACATATACATATGTACATATATGAGGCATTCACTCATGGAAAAATAAGAAATAAATGTGATTTACTTCAACATTGCTTACTACTACGAGTATTTATGGGAAGAACAGAATATTTGCTCCGAACTTCGTCTATAACAATCGAAAGAGCCCGATCGTTATAACTGAAGTTGACAAAGAAATTTATTTAATTTTTAGTTTTAAGAAATTGAGTTTTTATTGGGATAAGTTTTAAAGGCAACACTTTACAATTAAAGTACAAAGAATTACGTCCGAAATAAGGTCGCTTTTTCAAAGTGTTCACTTCACTTTGTTAAAATAATAAAAATAGTGTGATCTACTCGTACATGCACCTACATACTTAAATAATGAAAAACGTTTGATATTAGAACAAAACAAAAATTAAAAATAAAAAATTAGAGCTTTTCAAATTGGTGTAGAATTTCGTATATGTTAGAATAACTAAAATTCTCGTATGATATTTTCATACATAATTATTGTTAGACGATTTACACACAGCAAGTTTTCATTTTATATGTAAAAGATGAGATATTAAAAAATGGAAGTCATAGTCAAGGAATATCATTTTCATTGTTTCCAAAAATCTAACATTGCATTTTTTCAACTTCCAATGAAGTTTACAACATTTTTATAGAAAGTCTAAATCCCCTCTACGAAAATACTTTTTTTAATATAAAAAGAAATATTTCCATACATTTATTTGAAGACCAGATTTTCTTGCAATAAATAATTGGCACAACTACTCTCATAAGAAAGAAGAAATTATGTTTGTGCCTTTTCCAGATGTGAAATATATATCTATCTCAATTTAATTTAATATAACAAAAACATAATGTAAAAAAAAACATAAAAAATATATTTTTCCCAACATATTTAAGATAGCTTTCGAATCGATGAATAGGAATCATGTTAAAATCATTGAATTATTATCGTACTACTTCCATATCATTTTCATGACTTGTTTTGGAAGCATTTTTGTGGAAATACAAAATCATTATTCCATTCAATTAAAACCTGCACAAAAAAACTTGACTTCTGTTTCGCTTCCAATTAGCTCTAATTCAAAATCTAAAACTTGGTGTGAGACAGGAGCACTAATGAACACTGTCATGCACAAAATGACAAACCAAAATGGTTCTCACAAATTTTGCAAAGGATAAACTGATACATTTTTTGTTTATTTTCGATAGTGAAAACTTGCACAGTTTGCGATTCATGAGAACCCTTTAATTAATTATTCTGGAATAAAATAAAAACCCTTAAGATTTTAAATATAAGAATTTGAAATAACCAAAAGTTTCAACTAAAGATCGGATTTAGACTGGAAAATTGTGTATGCGGAAGTTTAAATTCAGCTGGGGGAAATATCGAGAGGGCAGTAAACACTTTATCTCTCTTCTGTTGGAATTACAATTTGCACAAGTAAAATTGCGCTGTCTAAATCCGATCTAAAAGTTCAAATGAGTTGCAGTGTAGTCTTGTAACAAATTTTCGCTTTATTCTTTGAACTTGCATTTGCGTTCACACAAAGAAAGTTTTCTTGCAATGGTTTCCATTAATGTACACATGCGAGAACAAAACTAATGAGAGTATAAAATGAATTTAAAGTACATGCATGTGTGTAAGCATTTGTCTTCCACTTTTTTCCTTCGCCTACAAAGTAAAACTTGCTGTCTAAGTACAGTCTAACCAATGGGCGATAGAAAAATTCCCGATGTTTAGCAGGAAACTTTATCCTAACATTAGCGAAAAAAAAAAAAAAAACAATTGTAATAGGATTTGGAAAGCAATGCATTGAAAGCAGAACAAATGATTTATTTTTCCACTCTTGAATACGATTGCATTTAAAATAATTCAAATACAGAATGAAGAATATCGGGAAGACAAACTACGAGTTGTGAGTGTCATAATTAAATCATAACTTTAATTAGGGCTAACAAACATTATTATACTTCAAAAAATAACGCTTAAAATTTTGTTATCAATAGATTTTTTGTAACAAATAATTGTAATAATTAAAAAAAGGATTTTTGTAGCAAAAAAAAAAAAAAAAAAAATGTGATAAATCAACTGCGAACTACCAACAAGTATTTTCCATATAGTGAAAAAAAATCGATCGATTATTAAATTAAAATATTACTTTTTTTCTTTATTTCAGTGGCAATAAAATTATTTCAATATTGTTGACAATCGTTGTTATCGCTGTTAATTTATATTTTGTTATTACTCAAGTCGAAAATTTAAATATCCAAGGTGGAGTTTTAGCTGTAGTTTGTAAGTGTCATTTTCAAAATTTCCATAATAAATATATTTTCTTAATACTGTTTATATATTTTCTTCTATAGGTATATTTGCCATTTTGTATTTATTATTTAATCTATATCTTGTGATACACATGGCCGCTTGCATGGGCAATGAAACCCTTACGAATAGTCTGGTAAGTGAGAAATATTAATGAAATTATAATTACGTATGTAATTACGTATGTAAATTTCTTAAATATATTGAATATGAGTTTTAGTACAAGAATAAGGCTAAATATTAAAAACGACTAAAAATAAAAGTGAAATAATTCCCATTTTTTTACATTTTGAGAGTTATTGCATTATGAAATAATTTCCAATTTTGTTTTTTTTTTAATAATTTTTTTTCTCGATTTATTTAAAAAGAAATCGAGATTTTTTAGTTTTATTTGGGATTTATTTCAAATTCATTAATTTAACAATTTCTCAAAGAGCAAATATATGATCAAGCCCGGTTTTTTGCTTTCTAAAGAACTTCTGCATTTCCCGCCTTCGGCAGAGCTCAGGAATTTCTTTCTCGGGAACATATCAAAACCCTGCTTAGCATTCTAAAGCATCTCTACACTTTCAACCTTTTTATATTTTCTGGATTTTGTTTCATTGGGTCTTGATTTTTTGCATGAAAACTATTTTATTTTATCAATTTTCATATTTTTGAAAAATTGATTTTTCGGATTCATTTCATTAAATTCTGTTGGCCTTCTTTTATTTTTTAGGACCTATTTCATTGGAAATTATTTTATTGAAGGTTACTTCGTTGGGCGTTATTTTGTTACAGCCAAAATAAGGCTTTACATTGACATCAGTCAGAATTATCGGAAATTTTTTTCTATAGATTTTCAAACGCTATTATTAAGTCTTCACAAAAGAGATTTCTCCTTAGAGTAGTAGTCGGAGTTAATTAATATCGCATGTAGTAGGAAGTTTATCGCATATCTGTATTTTCTTGACACTTTACTATAGGAAAGTCCTCATTTAGACAGGACAATTTTATTTGCGCAAACTTTAATTAAGCGCTAGAAGAAGAAAAATAGAAAGAGATTTATATACACTTTTCATCTCTTCCAGCTGAATCAAACCTTCCACAAGTAAAATTTTCGTGCCAAAATGGGGTCTAATAAGCAACGTATCACGTTGTTCAGACTCAAGAATTTCACTTGCAGCAACTTTTATTTCAACTGGTAGAAATTAGAACTTGCGCAATTAAAATTGCCCAGTTTGAAACATGAGGGGAAAAATTTATTCAGCAATTTGTTACCACTAAGTACGAGTATAGGTCATATATGGACCCCTATTTATGTTTTATAGAGCATACGGTTTTTTCTTAAATTCACTGAGAAGTTTCGAATTAAAGGCATATTTACGTATTTCCTTCTATTTTTGTGTTTTTCTTCGACGTGGGATGACGGAAAATCGTCCCATATTTCCTTCTACTTTTTGTATAAAAACGTTTTACCTATAGAAGTTTAATTGGGTTCTCTAAAATCTGATCTCAGTGCTTTGAGGTCCTAAGAAACTATTCCAACTATTTTGGCAACGATGTCCGTGTATGTGTGAAGGCCTTTCATGACTTTTTAAACGGAATTTTAGTATTCTAAATTCTCTTAGATGTCGCGTGAATATATGAAAATTTTCGGAAAAAACTATTTTGAAATATGTAGGTTTAATCGGTAATCGTTATTGAAAATATTTTTTTTATTTAAAAAAAAAATACAGTTTTGTGCGATCGCGACTAAATTTATTATTTTTTTAATCACAAGCACATGAGCGTTTTTATTTGAGTGAATTTTCATGATCGTAAATAAACTACACTCACCTAAATGTGTATATGGAAAACTATAATCACTCGCGTGTACGAATAACGTGAATGAAATGTTTATCAAGATGTTATAGAAGGGAAGACTAGTCTTTAGACATTTATTATACATTTTGATTAGAAAGTGATTGTCAGGGGTCAGAAGGATCAAAAAATATAAAATCATTATTTAAGGATGCTTATAAAATATTATACGCATATCCTTTATCAAGGTAAAAATAAATTCAAATCATATGAATTCAATTTTATCCTGTAAAAATTTTTTTTATATATTTTTCATCAAATACATATTGGACTTCTTTCGGATATATTTTTATTGATTTCTTTCTTTTTGTCTGTTTTAAGTTCTAAAGCTCGTTTCAGATCGTAGTAACTTTTCCAAAAAAAAAAAACTTTTTATGGACATTCTAGTCATCATCATAGTATCGGACTGTATTTATAATTCCAGTGGTTTTAAATAAAATGTTAACGGAATAGAAGACAATTAAATGGAGTGCAAATAAATATTTCAATCAGATTTTCTTGAGTCTGCGCGCATTGACCGCAGAGTAACCCACACCGTTTGAGAACAGTCTCGCTATTATATTAAGAAGTATTTAAGATTATTAAATATTACTTTACTCATCCTTCCCTCTAGGTCAGATATTGGTTGAAAGTAACCATTTCTGGAGCATACCTTTTCATATAAAGAAATAATATTCAAAATTGGTCCGCAAATTACGAAAAACTCGCTGTACATAAAAAAATATCAAATATTAAACCTCCTCCTTTTTTGAAGTCGGTTAATAACATCAAAATCAAATGTCCTCGTATCGGTATTTAAAATATCAATAGCTCTGTTCCACATGCATAACGAAACAGTCCGAACTAGCCCAAAGTTACCCAAAACCGTTCCACATAACAATTTTTGTGCAAAAAAGAGAGAAATTGAGAGAGTAATTTTTTTCATTTCCTGTACAAATTTGCACGAACTTTTTCTTTGGGTAAGTTCGGACAAGAATTTTACAATCAGCTGTTTTTTATTTACATATGAAACTGATAGATTTATCGGAAACTTTGCAAGCAAAAGAAAAAGTTTAGTTTTTATAAATAAATATATTAAAAAGCAGAAGTTGAAAAAAGAAACAGCATTAGAAATATTTAAATCGATCGTAATTTTTCTTTCCATTTTAAAAGATTTATAAATATTTAAAAAAATTGCACTGTTTAAGTTTTTCTTCCACTTGTTTTTCAATTATTTTACAGCTATTGACAATGATGCAAATGCTTTGACTTTTAAGCGTCTAAAAGCACTTAAATAGATTTTAGTTTACAAAGTAAGCAGCATTAGTATTTCAGGAACTACAAAAATGGTTTTTTGCGTTCCAGCTATTTTGGGTAACTTTGGCAAATTTAGAGAGTATTTTTCATTTTGCTCTCAATAGTCCGAACTTGTCCGAGATCTTGTGGAACAAACCTAATAAATAAAATTGAAAACATTAAAAAAAGAAAAAATTAAAAATGCTCTTTGAAGATGAACTTTAGGGAAAATATTGCCTTAATAGTGAAAATATGCAAAAATATACCATAGAAGGCAAAATATTTAGATCCCAAAAATTCTTAAACAGCTCTAAAGTAGATAAGAAATTTATACTCAATTCTCAATATATTTGTACGATGTGCAGAAAAAAAATGTTATACATTATATTTTCGGTTGCTCTGATAATTTATAATATTGTAAAACCACTTAGTACTACAAAACCTGAACAATCAATCATAAATATTATTTAATTTTACTTTATTATTACTTCAAATAAGTTCCATGAATTTATGACTGCCTTAAAAATAGATATTTTTCCGGTGCTTTAAATCGATTTACAGTGCCACTTATCAAATGCAACACTTGAAATCAATATTAATTTGTGAAACAGATAAAAAAAAGTTCCGCTGCCAGCAGTCACGTAATTTTCAGTCGTATTTACTGATATCCATCCCGATCTGATAACATTTTTTATTTACAGCGGCCCCCAGTCACTAATTACTTTGACATACAGTGACTAACACAAAAGCTTTTGAAAGACATAGTGACAAAGTAAAAAATGTCAAACATTACATTTTGTTAGAAAATGCTTTCGACAAAGTTTTATAAGCCAGTGGAATTTATTGCCGATAACATTTGCTAAGTAAGCGACATACTTCCATATGTACGAGTATCTCTGTAAGATGTGTGAAATTGTCAGACTTTCTTTTCATTAAGCCGCAAGACTCTTCAGTTTTAGAGCCATTATTATAACTTGGCATTAGTTAAAGGTGGGATTTTATTGGACCGAAAAACAGTTTATCATTATTACATTTTTATTTCAATCTAAAAGTGAACGATAAGTTAAAGGGAAATGTATTCCATCTGCAACTTTTAGATGGTGACATGTCTAAGATGATAAACTCGTTGACTTTCAAACATATTATGATCAAATAAACTTCTTTAGTTTGAACTCAGTCGGCGGATATTATTGTAAAATTTAATTATGTGAATACAAATTTAATGTGACAAGGATACTTCAAATAAACATAATATGATCTGGGACTTGTTTTTTGTTCTAACAATGATATGCTGAATTACAAATTCTGGATCTTTTTAACTTGGTTAAGTCTTTGCTATGCCTTAAAGAATGGCGGCTTTAGCTTTTAGTACACTGAAAAAAAGGCATATACCGACTTCAAGTAAACAATTTTCTTAAAAATTTGTTCATACTTTTTTAAATTTTTAGCACGAGGGCGGCTCCACAAGTCCTTCACTTTTTGAGTGCAACACAGTCTTTTGGATAAAAAATCATTTTATTTTTTAGCATAGACTTCTTTGAGAGCTATGCACTTTGTCCAACGTTTGTCCAGTTTTTTATGGCTTTCAAAAAATAAGATTTGTCAAAATAGGCATTTGTTTGTGAGATGATTTCATCGTTGGGGTCAAATCTCTTTCCGTCGAGCCACTTTTGTAGATTTAGAAACAGGAAATAGTCACTCGGAGCTGAATTGGGAAAATAGGGCGATAGAGAGAGCAATTCGTAGCCCAATTCATTGAATTTTGCCATGGAAACTGCACATGTGTGCACCCTTGCATTGTCCTCGCCGAAAAGATTTCTTTTTGCCAAATGATGTCGGGTTTTTTCAAATCCTCATTAAATCAACCCAATAATATTCGCCATTGATTATTTTACCTTTTTGAAGATAGTCAATGTGAATTATACTCTACCCTATTTTTAGTAAAACTTTCCTAGAATTAAGAAAAAATTTTTTAAAAGCGCATTTCCTGGATCGTGATTTACTGGATTTTTAGAAAAGTTACTAATAATTTACAACTAAAGACGAAATAGTAAAGTGTTACTCTTTTCAAATAAAATGGTTAATAATAAATTAAAGAAATTCATGAATAAAAATTGCGAAAAATTCCTAATTGTTTTTTTTTTAATTGCCACTATTTAAGAAAGAAACATTTCCGAAAACTTAGCTAAAATTTTATTAAAATTAAGTAACACTTTTTGGAAAATAAGGAATTTTTCATTGATATTAAGTAAAAGATGTTTTCACAAGCAGACGAATTTGTTTAGCGATTTTATGATATAAGTATTTTTAAAATCAGGAATAGATTTTCTCAGATTTGTGGTAGTAATTAAGTTTTTCAATCGGAATTTTGTCAATATAACTTCTCAGGAAGTTGAAGGGATACACTAATGGATTTAGGAAGTAATGAAAATGTGGTTTCTTTTTTACTTAAATTTAATTATTTATTTTTAATGGGTTTTAAGTAGTTTCTATGTCTGTGTTGTGGTGTTTGTGCCACATCATCAGTATAAAATTATTTATTGAAAACATTTCGATAAACATATTATTTTTTTAAGCCCATTAAAAATAAATTACATATTCTTTAATATACGTTAAGAACTCAAATGATTTTTCAATAAATGTTCAATTGTTAAATCCTTATTTCATTTACAGTGGGTCCAGAAATATGTACTTCCCAACCAAAATAGTTTTTCAATTAAGAACGCCAACTCCACATATGCAAGGTAAGTTTAGAATCTAATAAGGTTGTATGTTTAAATGTAAATATGTGCATCGAAAACGCATCTTCTTACATCTTAGGTAATAAGTTGTTCAATTTAATTTTGGCCGATACACCTTCTTATTCACTGTTTAAAATAAACACACATATACATATGTATAAGTATGTACAGACAAATGCACCTACAGAAGAAGCCCATAAATATGCTTAAAAGCTACTCGTATTAATTGAAATGCATGGGCTTTTTATATTATACTTTTTATTATGAATTACTTATATATGTATAGATGCAAACGGAAATGCCAATTTCTAATGTTTTCTTCGCTAGTGGAATGTCTGCATAAATCTATATAATTTTCTTACTGATCCATGTGTATATTACTTACACTTGCTTTTTCTTTTTCTGCTTTCTATTTTTGTTTGTTTCTCTGTTTGTGTCAAAACTATGTAAATAATTTTTAAATACTTTAAACGAAACATACGAATTTTCTTTAATTTTTTCCAACAGTGTCGTTTCCATTGACATAACGAAAAATGGCATTTGTTCACCTATTAACACAATTTCGGCAAAGGTGCCTAATACTGCTAATTAATTAATACTCTTATTCATCAGGTTTCATAAAAGTAATTAAACTAATAATAAAATTCTTAAACAATTATACACATTAACAGCAAAAAGTTATTATTTTATTATTTACTAAATATATTTTTATGCTCGTGTGCATTTAGCAAATGTTTGGTATTTGTAAATATTTCGAAAATTAACATTATTATGATTACACATATGTATTTGTTTTAATTATTAATTCAATAAATATTTATATTTGTAAGCTCAAATTGTAATTAACATAGTATTTATATATGTATGTATGTATGTTACTTTTACAAATTTCACATTTTATTTCATGTATTTGTAAGTTATCATTAGTTGGAGCATATAAATGCTTCTTAAAACTAAATAAAATCATAATATTCATTGCAAGAATTTTTGTTTTTGGGAATGGAAAAAAGCAAATTTTAATTACAGGCCTTAAAGATTCCATGGAATACCTTATTTCATCGAACGAAATTCTCGTTTTTAAAGCGAATTCACGAACTTCGTTCATCTTGTTATTAATAAATTTCATTATCTGCATTATATGTCTTTCGTACACGAATTATTGTAAAATTATACGCAAAACTATTTGCCTCAAACAAACTTATCCCCTAAAATTAAACTTTGTAGGAGATTTAAGCACCAAATGTGAATATGTACGAAGTTAAGTGTTAAGCTCGTTTTAAGTTTTGATTTATAACTTTTTTTTTTTTTTTTTTTTTAATTAACAAACACAATCTGCGAAGCTACTTGGCGGCAGGAGTCGAACCTGCGACCTTCGGACTACCAGTCTAGTACACTAGCTACTAGTCTACGAAGGCACTCAAGTTGAATTTTGATCCGTTATAACGCTGCTTAAGGAAGGGTGGTTTCGTAACTCGACCATTTAATGGGTTAAAATGTAGAGTTAGAGGTGTGAACTGTTCCACAAAAATTTTCCTCTTAGTATTTTATTCAAAAGTTTTCAGCACCTAAAGTATAAGGCTTACAAGTTCTCCTACGCCGATTCAGTATAAATATTCACAAAAGAGGGCGGGGGAAGTTCAAACTCCCACTAAAATGAGGGCCAGACGTAAGCTTTTAAAACGCTGATACACGTATAAGTTGTTTTAATCCCATCTACCAGTATCAATCGTTAGAACCTTCTTGTTTTCGGTGTTGTGAATTGTAATATGTACTCAGTTTTTTGTTACAAAAGGTACAAAAAGCTTTAAAAGTGTTCCACAAAAATATTCCTCGTAGTCTTTAACATAAAATATAAAGGTAACAAGATCTCTTATGCTGATCCAATGTAACTATTTGCTAAAGGGGGAACTTAATCTCCCCCTAAAATGAGAGCCAGACGTAAATCGTCAAAACACCCATGCACGTATACTCGCAGTTCCTGTTGTTTATTTGTTCCATTCTACCAGAATTTGTCATAGCCATAGCCATTATTGTTTTTTTATTTTGTTGTACAGTAAAAAGTGTAATGTAGTCCGCCAAGAAAAAAAGGTTTTTTGTCTAAACTTATCTTATTTTTATTACAAAAACTTTTTTAAATTAATTTGCAGTCAAAATGTGAGTAAAAAGAAATAAAAAAGGAATATATATTATTACAAAATATGATTTGAGGAATAGAGATTTTTATTCATCAGTATTGTTTCTGTTTTGTCAGCGAATAGTCACTCCTGTCCCACTGTAGAAAAAATAATTTTAGTAGCTCAAACAATCTGATGCAATACTATGTAAATAAGACCAACAACAAGCATGAGGAAAACCATACAAACTATTAAAGACACAAACTATTAAAAACAACACTCAAAAGAAAAATTATGTCATAATTGAAGCCAAATCGTTGTCCAAAGTGTGATGAGTAAATATTTTCTAAAATCAAACAGGTATTTCGGATTGAGTTTGAGCAAAACACAGAAAACTAAGTTCAAACAAACTAGACTTGATTTTAAGGTAGAAATATCATCGAACTAGATTTTTGGATTACAATACAAGCGTTATCATGTAGGCTGATATTTTCTATTTAAATTCTGGGACAGAGTTGATTTAAATTTAATTGCTTATATTTAATTTTTTATATCGTTATTGAATCAAGGACTATAACGCAGGCTCATAAGCAATAGATTTTACTGTCTTACCCACAACCAACACTTTAAAATTGACGGCATTAATAAATCAATACAATTGATTTAAGAATTCCACTATAGATTTAGAGTTATTCCTGCGTAAACTGTTAAGATCGATTGTTGCTAAAATTTAGAGCGAGTTTTTTTCTTTCCGTGTACATAAAATGCCACCGCTATAAATACGTATTTACAATTACAATATGAAAACTTTTTGTTACATTGATTTCTTAAGGAATATAAAGTAGAGCCCTTAATATTTTCTATTCAAGGAAAAAAATCAATTGTGTTCAATGATTAAGTTGAATGTTTAGTGAACAATGTCGACATACTCGTACATATAAACAGCTAAAATAACAAATTTGAAAATTTAATTATAAAATATATATTCCTATGCGGACATGCCCCAAATTAAAAAGGAACTTCTCTAAAATTCCTTTCACATTTTAGAGCCATTAGAGACATCGTTTAATAGAGCAGTCAATGTAAACAAAAGTGTTCAAATTTGCGGACAATCACGTTTTCGTGAGTCTACTGTTTTTGTATTTTTTTTGTTGTTGTGAGAAATCTGATGTTCTCACGAAAAAAATTCTTTGTATTGCAAATGTCGTGACAAACATTAATTGAGCCGGCTTTTTGTAATGAAAAAATTTATGTATAAAAACTTAACGTGAATTATCTGAAACGGCATTTTGGGCATAATTTTGTAAAACACATCAACAAGTGAAATTATATGGAATACAAAACCAAGATTTCCAAAATATTTTTTTTTGTTTCTCATAGATCCAGAAATCCAGGCGGTTATTTTGTGTGAAAATTAATCAATTTAATTATACGCTTAAGGTCTATGATTAATCAATTTGAATCTTTTACGCTTAAAGTCTCTTTTAATTCATTTGGTATCTCTGAGCACTTTCTTCAGCATGTCTGTTTATTTTATGAATTTTGAAAATTAACATTTTCAAAATTAAAAATTAATATTTTTAAAATTTCAAATTAAAATTTTTAAAGTTAAAAATTAATATCTGTAAAATTTTTATAAAATAAAGCAATATTCTGAAGAAATATCGATAAATAAAATAAAATAGGAGAGACCTCAAACTTAAAAATATAATAAATTAAATTGGTTCAAATAAAATACTCAAACTAGAATATATAGAAAAAATTTTATAGTTTTTATGATTTTTTTTTTTAACTTTATTATTGTTTTCCATATAAATTTTACTATCATTATGTGATTTAGAAAATAATTGGACACTTTATATCACGACATACAACCTTAGACCAACAACTCCGATGTTTGTTTAATAACGTTGATATATCATTCATATAATGCACTACACGGGATGAGTTTCCATTGACATTCCTCATAAAATAAATATATCCCTTGTGGTCACTATGAATGGGACAATGTAATTTTTAAACGATCAAACGTATGGGTGCGGCTTAATCTTAGATTATTAATGTAATTTAAAAAAAATATGGTTGATGGTTCATTATCATTGGTGTATTGTTCATTTGCAAAATTCATAAATTTTTTTCTTGTTCATTTTAATTAATAATAACAAACTAAATATTTTTGTTTTCTATACTACTGTAAACGATGTCTTTATGTTGGATGTCCTTTACACTCTATCCGGTAAAATCATATTTAAAAAAATCTAAAAATCTTCTAACATAAATGGAACTAAAAATTATACAAAATAAATGCGGCGATGATGAATTTCAAACGCTGGAAACATATAAAACTTTTGCCATTTTGTACTCTTTATTTTAAAAGCTTTTCTTATAATTTGCAAAATTACACTTAATTGTAGATTGTAATAAAAAAAATCGTAATTTTTTAATCACTAAAATTCGTTACACTTGTGTTATTTTTATGTTCATTTGTATACCAATTTTCCATTTTCTATGTTTATTTTTGTGAACAATATTAAAGCTTTCATTTAAATTGATACATTTTATAAAAATTTCTTCCTATTAAAATGCAATATGCTCTTAATGAAACCGCAAAATGTAAAATAAATATGAAAAAAATACAACGATACTGAAATGAAATCATCCAACAAAAAAAAAAAAAAAAAAAATTATAAACAAACGATGGGATTTTTCACCTAAAAAAATTCATGAAAATGAACAACTTGAACGGGATATTCATCGTAAAAAAACAAAATAATTTCATTCAAATTGTTGGCATTTGATTGAAAACTATATGTATTTAAAAAAAAACTTGCCACGCTTATTGAATTTATTTTAAACTAAAAACGTGGCGGGGCCATTTGGTTTTCAAAATCACATTGATATAATCTTCGACTGGGATCTGCCAAAAATTAATTAATACATTAATAAATAATGATAACAACTTGTAACCATCGACCATCAATCAATCAAACCATTTCACCAATACTTGCTTGTTCGCCTGTACGCCACACCCATTCTGCCTGACTGAATGCGCGCCGCCGGCTGCCCATTATAACATTTCAAATGGTGTGTGTTTGTGTGCGTGTGTTTTATTTGCCTGCAGTGAGCTGACATTACATAATACCGGAAGTCCAATATTTTCCGTTTCCTATCGCAATTATTAATTATCATTCCTCTCGCCTTTTTAAGAAATTATTTTTAAAAATAAATTTTAGTACTTAAAATTAATATTTTTGTAAAAAAAAGTCTTGTAAAACTCGCATTCATTATTTTGTAATTATTGTATTTTTTTTTTTTTTTTGCTTAAATTCAATTTAATTAATTAAACATCATTAAATATTATTTTGTAATATTTGTATTTGCTTTTATTAACTATTTCATTTATGTACAAAGTATTGTAGTTATTGTAAAAATGTTTTTAAATTTTTATTGTTTTTCTTCTAGCAATCGAATTAAATAGTTTTGTCAATTGCGAAATAAATTTTTAATTTAGTCACTTTGTTGTAGTGTTTGTGTTTTATTTGAACTTTATCCTTTTTTATTGATTCTAATGCTAAGCAGTTTGTTTTTGCTGCAAATAACGCTATAACGCTTTTTTGATTTTTTAAAAATATTTCATTTTCGATACTCAAATCTTTTGGGGGTTAGAAAGTTGTAAGTATGTTTTTGATTTGATTGATAAAAAAAATTGAATAAATCAAGCCTACGGATCGCATGACCCAGAGTGTTAGACCAACTTCTGTTTTTTTTTTGAGCTTCCCCCTCTTGACTGAAAGGGCAACACCGCTCTTGTCAACAGGCATCTGTCAATTGACTCCCTGTCGAAATTTAGTTGTGTTTGATAGCGATTGATTGCAGACTAACGTGAATGAAATGAAAGAAATGAATTTCATGTGCTCATTAAGTATTATACTTTGCGGAAAATAACCATCACTCAAAACTGGGATAACCTTAAAAAATACTTTGGGAAGTCTGCACCCCAAATTCCAATCGTAAAAAATTGGTTTACTGTATTACGTTGTGGCCGTACAAGCACGGAGATTGTCAAACATTCTCCCGAAACAATTGAAAAAATTCACGATATCGTAGCCATATCCCATTACTCAGTGGTTTCAATTTTGAATGATCATTTGGGTATGAGAAGGTCTTCCGCAAGTTGGGTGCCGTGTTTGCTTACAATCGACCACAAACGCAATCGTGTGAAAAGTTCGCAGGGTGTTTGGCATTGTTCTAATGGAATATAAATGAGCTTTTGCAAAGCTTCGGAATCCTGGATTGACGACAACACACCAAACAGCACCCAAAACGGTGGTTTTCTCAGGGTAAATTGGCGCCAAAGAAGGTCAAGGTGGGTTTGTCAGCCAATAAAGTTGTGGAGACCATTTGTTGGGATGCACGCGGTATAATCCACATTGACTACCTTCAAAAAGATAAAACAAATAATGTCGCATATTATGCCAACTTATTGGGTCGATTTAATGAGTATTTGAAAAAAACACGACCGCATTTGGCCAAGAACAAATTTCTTTTCCACCAGAACAATGCAGGGGTGCACTCATGTGCAGTTTCCGTGGCAAAATTCCGTGAATTATGCTACGAAATGCTCCTTCAGCCGCCCTATTCTCTAGATTTAACAGCGAGTTACTACTTCTTGTTTTGAAACCTGAAGAAATAACTCGGTGGATAGAGATGTTACCTTATTGAGAATTGAGAAGAATAAAAATATAGGAAATTCCCTAAAATACAATTTTTATAGTTTTAGCACCATATATGTTACTTGTGCTTACTTGCTCGTATTTAGTCTTCAGTCTCCTCTTGCAAATATTTTTGAAATATTAGATACATATTTTCCAAATTGATAAACAGCTCTGTTTGTATATACCCTAGTGATTAGAAATTGCGGATCTATGTTTGTTAATTAAATCTTCTCCTGGAGTTCAAACTTCTAACTCTGCTTCTATTAAATTTGGAGAAGAATGCATAGACTAGCAAGTTACTACGTTAAGTATATTCGAAAGTTTATATTCTAGCACAGCAGTGTAAGTTTTGGAACAAATGCGTTCAGCAGAAACTCTGCTATGAGGCAAAGTAAAACGGAAGTCTATATAAGGAAAATTTATAATCAAAGACAAAAACCTTCGTCTTTAACATAGTGCTGTTATTATGCTAACATAGGTCTGTTAAACATATAAAAAGTTGATTAGAGCACTAAAAGTTGAGTAAAAACCAAAATTTTTAAACAAAAGTTATTAAAAAAAGTTTTTTTTATCTTGTTTATATCATCATATTTTCCACAAATCGGAAAAAATTTTCCCCAAAAAATTTAATAAGTCCTGAAAACTCGACCTTAGACATACATAGTTTCTGTAAAGGATTTTGGCCACAGTCGCCAAACACACAGATAGCAGAGTATAAAGAAAAACGCTATTGGAAATTATAAGCTGAACTACCAAATTTTATTAAGGAAATTTGCAATAAGTTCTGAAAAATCAACTTCAGACATACACGGTTTCTGTGAAGTACAACAGCAAAAACAAACGTGTTTTCTTGAATGTCAAAAAATAAAGGATTTTCATGTGAATTGTTTTTGCTGTTGTAGTTATTGTCGTATTAACAAAATCGTGTAAAATTAATAAACCTTGGGCAGTAGTCAAATGTCCAAGTCTGAATTGAATGAACTTGTTGGTGGTCATATGGAACTGCCACTGAAAGTTTTGCAGTAGTGGGGTGAAGTTCAAATATCATTTTTCGTTAATATCAATCGCTGAAAATGATAGAAATGCTCAAAGCATTTGCACTGAATTATGTGACGAAAAAAATTTCTCACTTAAACCTAGAATTCCTGACTGATCACATGGACGTAGGAAACATGCATGCATAATTATCCTTTAGAATATTTTACAATAATTGTTTCAACAAAAAAATTTTAAACCTTCATACTCGTATTAAAATGATATTGAATTATGGACAATTGACTGATCATATTATGATTATCTATAGATTAAATCCACTTTTTTCTATATTTGGAAACAATATTTTACATATCTAAGATTGAAAGTGAACTAAAGGTGTAACGTCCGTTCATATAACAATTTTGAAAACAGTATTGAAAAAGAAATGTTGAATTATTTACCAGAAAATATGAATATGAATATGAATTTATACAGAGTTTGCGATAATAAAATGCAAGAAAAAATTTGCCGTAATTGAATTGGTTTACTTGCACAGAAGTTGCGTCGGGTGAATACAGGGTGGCGCAATTTTATGTCACGAAAAAAGCCCCAACAAACAATGAAATTATATTTTTAAAATATACACTTAAAATAGGTTTGTTGAACTAAATTTAAAATTTTCATAAAAGAAAATTTTTTTAATATCAATTTTTCCCTAATGCTTATTAAAGCTGTTTTAAGTTTTTGTGAATTAGATTCATAGAATACAGTTTTAGTTGTAACATTAAATAAAAATAAAAAAATTTAAAAAGAAATTTCGTTCACTGGCTTAAAATTTTTTCGTACGTTTTATTTAACGTACGTGTACTTTTGTATTAGAATAAGATAAAAAAACATTTGTAGTTGTTACTGCGGTAAGTAAAAGTATTAACGTAATACATATATAGTTGTGCCCCATTAGAGTCAGTCTATCAGTGAGGAGCATCAATTTTCAATTCAAACGAGTGAATGTCCTTGTTTATATACTCGTTAAACCATTTTACACTTGTTCTAACGATTTCAATTGATTCAATTAACACTGAAAAATACTCGCATATTTATTGTAACAGCAGGTTTCTTTAATTAAAGAAATATTGGCATCATAAGAAAATTTTTTATTTTAATGAAAATAAAAATGAAATAAAAATTTTCCTGGCGATGCCAGTCGAAGGAATTTCTGGCGAAATATTGGAAAAATAATTAATTAGATAAGATTTCTTTCAATCAAAAATGGTCGAATTTGAAATACATCAAGAGAAAACATATAAATTTCTTTTTTACAGTAAGCAAATTCATTGAATCGTAAATATTTTGTGCGCATGCGTACTTACAAAGAATTTTGTAAATTGTGAAATACAATTTAACTGAAAAAAAGAAATATTTTTTTTGGATTTTTATTGACTCAAACTAATAATTAAATAGAAAATAAAATTTATTTTAGACCAAATGTTTGTTTGATTTTTTTTTTTGCAATAATTTTTTGCTGAGATTAAATTACTCGTAGTGCATGTGATTTCAAAAACGTGGATGGATCACAATTTATAATTATTATTTTAAATCGGTCAATTTATGTAAATCGAATCGCTTTGCAAAGCAGTTGTATTAGTAACAATTAATTAATATGTGAACTAGGATCGCCAGTTGGGACTATATTTTTTTTTATCGTGCCACTCAAGAATCAGAATATTTTCAGACTGAGATTTTTTCTATATTATATATTTTCGGATTACGGTTTTTATACTTATGTATATAATGAATATACATTAAAAATAATTGTTAATAAAAAATTCAATTTAAAAAAAAAAAATATATATATATATATATATATATATATATATATATATATATATATATATATATATATATATATATATATATATATGTATAAGTTTTAATACGACTTATTTGAAAATAAAAGGATGGAATTAATTTTCTGTATTTGAAAGTCCTTTTCCTTGAAAATGTTAATTAATTAATAAACTTTATGTAACGTTTTCGTACCAGAAACAATTTCCATTAATAAATTTCCATTAATAAAAGTCGCCAGGACTCTAAGTAAAGCTAAAAGGTGTGAAATAATTGCCTAAATTACTAAATTAAAAGAAATTTGTTAAAATAGCTATTGACTTCAGAGTTGAATAAATAATAATTTAAAATGAAATCAGCATAATTAGAAATTGAATTAGAAAAGATAAGAAAAAAATGCAGAAAAAAAACGCTAGAAATTATAAATGACTACCGAACGTTAGATGAGTTGCCAGTTGTTAAGAAGGATATTACAAATGGCAACGGGCAATTGACAAATTGTAATTTTCTGGCAACATTAAATTTCTGGTTTCCGTGTGGCAACCTAGTTATGGCTGACTTGCTATCCTCAATGGAGCCACGAAAAGATGACAAAATTAGAAATTGAAAAAAATATTGTAACGTTTAATAAAAAATAAACAAAAATTTTCAAAATTTTCGAAAAAAGTTAATAGTTTAACAAATAGAATAAATATCGATATATGAATCTATTTACCGCTGGAAAAAGAATACTGGTACTAATTTTCGCTGTTTTCTATAAATTGGTTTAAGCAAAATGTGTACAAACTAAAAAAAATGCCCTGAAAACTTTAGATTTCTGAATAAAATGTGCAAAAGTATGCATTAATAAATGTTTATTAACACTGAGATTATGATCAAGAACCCAGTCAAAAGATGGAAGTTGTTCTTAAGGAATGATATATTTATTGCATTTTTTCGACTTTCTTAGGAGACTAGGCTGAGCAAATGTTGATAAAGTTTCAAAAAATATTACTTGTTTCTTTAATTTTACATTAAAATAGTATTTTGCTAAAATTATTAACATTTTTGTGTGCTTATTTTCACATAAGCGGAAATAGCTTGTGAGCTGTGGGAAGTGTTTTAGTTTTTCGAATCTTCTATTTTTAGTAATAAAAACCTAATTCGTTAATATGAAATATTTTTTTTACATTTGCAATATTATTGTTCAATAATTTATATTGTGCAATAAAATTGCCTGTGTGCACATTATATTAGTAGGTGGCACAATATATAGAACAAAATCAAAAGTCTTTTTGGATATAATGACAACATTGTACAATAATGATTTAATAATTCGATGCCAAATTTATTTGATTTAATGTGTTTATTTAATTTACTAAAAATCTATTCTGCAACTTGCTTAAACATCATCTAAAGTTGTCCTCACCGAAAACTCAACGCCCACTATAAACTTTCCAGTTGTCAATGTAACCGGATCCCGGTCCCCAAACAAACGGAGGACTTTTGTCTTCACTTATTTCTGAACAGCGGAGAGAGCAGCTTTTAATCAATTTACTCAGCATCACACACCCACGCACATAACTGCCTCTTAGAAATTATTAATGTGCGTATATCATTACACTAATTTGTCTTTCCATGCACTATAACATTATAAATATTCTACCTGAGCATTTAAAACCACAATCTTCTTCCCTTCCCCTTACTCAAACTAACAGTTGATTTTTTAAATTGGTGTCCACAATAACCAAAAATATACGAGGGCGGACAGCGAGACAGACGTTTTTGCACAAAATAAATCATATTTTTTTAACATAGTCTCCTTCGAGCTCTAGACTTTGTCCAACGTTTCTCCAATTTTTCTATTCCTTCCAAAATATAAGATTTGTTGAGGTCCTAAAGATTGGTATTTGTTTGCGAGATGATTTCATCGTTGGAATCAAACATCTATCCGCCTAGTTATTTCTTCAGGTTTGGAAACAAGAAATAGTCACCCGGGGCTAAAAGCGGAGAATAGGGCGGATTAGGAAGCATTTCGTAGTCTAATTCACGGAATTTTGCCACGGAAACTGCACATGTGTGCATCCTGTTGCACTGTTCTGGTGAAAAGAAGATTGTTCTTGGTCAATTGCGATCGTGTTTTTTCAACTCCTCATTAAATCGACCCAATAAATTGGAATAATATTCGACATTGACTGTTTTACCCTTTTGAAAGTAGTCAATGTGGATTATACGCTTGCAGGCCAAAAAACGGTCGCCTTGATTTGACTGGCTGGCAAACGCCCTTGGCCTCCTTTGGCGCCGATTTACCTTGAGAAACCTACCGTTTTGAATGCTGTTTGGTTTCTGGTATGTTGTGGTGGATCCACGTTTCTTCCACTATTATGAAAGGCCGCAAAATTTGTCCATACTGTGTTAGAACAACGCGGTTGTAATCGATTGCGAGCAAACGCGGCACCCATCTTACGGAAAGCTTTCTTATACACAAGTGATCATTGAAAATTAAGATAAATTAGCCATGTGATATGACTATGTCTTCCACAATCTCTTGAGCGTTCAATCTCCGATCGGTTGAAACGATATCATAACCTTTTCTAAATGAGCACACGAAATTCACTTTTCCCATTTTCTGCTAACTATACTCGTATGACGCAGCTTGTTCAAATTTTGACAGGAGTCAACTGGCAGATTCCTCTTGACAGGAGCATTGTTGCCCTTTGAGTTAAGAGACTGTAAATTCAAAAACTCACAGAATTATTGATCCGCCTTCGTAACTTACAAGGTTTAAAATAGAATTTTGTAATAACATTTGCAAATTAGCTAATTTGTTGGACTTTTTTGCATTAAAATTATAAGAATTCTAAAGGAAAGACAAATCCACTTAAAATCCATTCTAAGGGAATATAATTTTATTCTTAAAAATATAATTAATATTGAAATTTATTATTCGTGAGAATATCCCCACTAATCGTTAGAAACAATTAGTTTTTTTTGCAAAATGCATTCAAAAAATGTTTGTTGTGGCTTTAGCTCTTCATATGCCGACATTTCATTGGTTGCTAAAACCAAATCGTCAGTGAAGTATAAGCAGTTTGATAACATTCAACCTCGTATGTTTATGCCACATAAAACAAATACAATATGAGAATTTCAATATTGTTGAGAGAAAAATAAAATAGACTCACGTTGAGTATAATTGTTTGTTGTGTTGTTTGTATAAAAACATTCTAAGCCTACTATGATTATGTATTTGTTGTAATTCATATGCAATATTGAAATTCTCATATTGTATTTGTTTTATGTGGCATAAACATACGAGGTTGAATGTTATCAAACTGCTTAAACTTCACTGACGATTAGGTTTTAGCAACCAATGAAATGTCGGCATATGAGGAGCTAAAGCCACAACAAACATTTTTTCAATGCATTTTAAAAATATAATTTTATACTTAAAATATGTCTATGAATACAGTACCTAGAGATTCATGTTCATAGGAAAAATATATATATTAGTGATGTAGACACAATCAAAACAATTGAAAAGACTCGATATTCCAATACTCTCTTCATTCGAATAAAAGCAGTTTTCTGAATTTTTTATTTCATTTGCAGTATTTTTACTGTCATGATAGAAACTCATAATTTTTGAACTCATTTTTTTTCAATATATTTCATTACTCGATTGGAATTTCAATCGTTTTTGTACATCACAATAGCAAATAAAATTAAATAAAATTCCTTAAATCATAAAATAATCGAACTACGATTTCCGAACAGAAGTTTGTTACTAATATGAACTTTAAAGCTGAAGTAAAATATTTTTTTGGCACACGGCCGCAAAGAAATAAGTATATTTTTAAATAAAAAAAATTATATTCAATAACGACAATAGATTTTTTATCAACTTGACTTCTTAGGAAGTTGAAAAATGCATGAAAATATCATTCCTTAAGAATAACATTCTTTCTAATGACTTCTCTATATAGTGTATAGTGACAGTTCCACTCCATTCTTTTCGAAACGCATTCGTTAAGCTCCCGGAATTATTTTAGATATTCCACTTTTGTATTATAGTGTGTAGTAGCAGTTCCTCTCCGTTTTTCCAATATGGCCACTAATCTTCTCAAGCAAATACATTTTTTAAACGTATTTTGTTTTATTTTAACATAAATTTAGCCTTTCGCATTGTTATGATTTTATTAAGAAACGCTTGGAACGTATTTTCTGTTTTATAATTGTTTTGGTCGTGATTTCAATATTTCGCCTTTCAAATGAACTTAGTCCAATTTGAGATTTCTGTTAATCGTTTAACATAGCTCTGTTAACTGCCAAATTGCTATTGCTAAAAACATGGTTTTTGTCTGTGCTAGTTAAATTAAAATTTTTCTTCACACACATTAATAAATCATATTTTTTGATTGTGAAAACCATAAAAGAAATTCTACAATGCCAAAGAATTCCCAAATAACGTTTAACGTTAATGCTTTTCGTTAAGATGAAAAAAATGGTGAAAAGATGGGACAATTTATAGTTCAAATTTAAAAAATGTATTTTAAACTCAACGGCAAAATTAAGCGTAAATATATATGTATGTTTGTAGTTGTGTGACATTTCAAATTCTAAGTATATGTTTTAACAACGTCTCCGTATTGTAAATACTCATGCACTCACACATTTGCCAAAAATTTCTTATCAAGAGCTTTTAATTATATAAATTGTGGATTTTGTAATTTAAAGCTTGATTATAAAACAAAACACAATGAACGTTTGAAAACACACTAACAAAAGCTTAAAGCACTAAACAAAATTAATATGTATATTATATTCTATTTCAATTGTAGTATATTCTCACTAATAAATCTATTGAAAATTTCTTTACAGAATTTCCGCAAATACAGATGCTGAAATCGACATTAATAATGATGAAGATGCGTAGCCATTACTGTGTAGTGTAGAATCGGATGATAGTGATGACAGTAGCAATGGAAATTTAAGTTCCCTTAGTGGTTTCAGCAACCGGGGTATTGATAGAAAAACACTTTCTAATGGAACATCAAATGGCATTAGCTAGCATCCACTGATATCTACAACTCATTCCATAATACGAACGATTGAAAAGGCATTAGAAGGAAAATTTATGAGAAATAATATTGGAAATTTTTTTACAAATCGTATGTAACTACAACACCAAAGGAACAAAGAAATGATCATGAAAACTAGAGTTTGTTCAACTACCAATTGGAAGAGTAGATATAATTAAGGAAATGTTTAATTTTATTTAAAGCGAAAAAAAGTAGTTTTACAAAAAAAAAAAAAAATAGTAGTAGTAGATAAGAAAAAAATTGCTATTTTTTTATTTAAATGAATTCACAAGACTAGATTAAATGTTGTATCAGTTGTATGTTCCAAAAGTAAAAAAGAACATTTTTTTAGGGTTTTTATTTTATGTGAATTGTTTTTGTTTAAAATACCAACAAGAAGTAAAATTTCTTTTTGATTGTAAGTTGTACAACTTTTACAACACTTAGTGCAGTCTTATGACTTCCCTTAATGCTTTAACTTAACATAAATTTAGAACTAAAGTTTACAACGTCTTCTTTTCTAAATTTTCTTTAACATTTTATTGAAGTCTAAAGGCAGAATTACTCTTACGTGAACGTGCATGTTACTAATCAGCTGATCGGTTATGCTCACCGAACTTAAGTATAAGAAGGTATTCCTTCGTACACGGAACGTTGCGTTGCAGAAGAACTTAATAAAATTTGTGTTTCTTTCCGTTTTTATGTATCAGAAGTTGTTTGTTACTGTTTTCGCTCATAATTGCTTCAAGTATTTCTAAATAAATTTATGTATATAAAAATATATCATAAAAATCAAATTTATGATATAAAACGTAATTACTATTTTTATATATATATATATCAATGTTCTTGTTAATATTGATGTATTAGCACCCAGTTGACAAAAAATTCAAGTCATTGTCAAGAAATAACGCTCTTGTTGCTTCAAAAAAAGCAAATTTTCTTAATTTC